>PVLC010006402.1:10009-56771 GCA_004027655.1 Graphiurus murinus
TCTCTCTCTCTCTCTCTCTCTCTCTCTCTCTCTCTCTCTCTCTCTCTCTCTCTTTCTCTCCCTTCCCTCCCTGCCTCCCTCCCTCGTGTTAGTGGGCCCATCCTGTACCTTTACCTTTAAGGTAAACTGAAATATATATGCTATTCTTTTGGATCTATATTTATTTTTGTCAACTCAATGGTTGTGGGACTTAAGCATGTTATGCGTAACAGAAATTTAATCTTTTTCATAATATTTTAAATAATGTAGGATTTATACTATTTATTCCTATCATATGACTACAACACAACTAATTCATTGATTCTACTGTTTAGATCATCCTTGAATGTTTTCAGATCCAAGCAATTGTTAACAGTCTTGCTATGAGTATCCCTGTATATGTATGTTGATGCACATATGCATATTATTCTTTTAGGTTTCCACCTAGGAGTAACATTTTTGTCTAATAGGACATGGGCAATTTCAACTTGAATAGATAATGCTAATTTTATCATCTGCTCATTGTAATTTACAACTATACTAGTAATATATAAGAGTTTCCATTGCTCCTTATTCTTGCTAACAACAGATGAGATTGGCATATCACTATATTTTCCCTTTATAGTCAATCAATTACTGAAATACAATTTGCATGCAGAAAAAAATGCATTTATATGCATTATCACAGTTCCCACAAGCTTCTGAAGCTGCCACACAGATCAAGATGTCTAAGATTAACAGTAGTCTCAGAAGTGTCCTCATGACGTATAATGGGCTTATAAGTGCCCCATCCTACATACACAAATTAACATTTACCATGATTCTCAGAATAGAACCTTATGTGTAAATAGGGTCTTTCCAAATATAGTTAGTTAAAATAAACTCACCCTGGATTTAGAGTATACCCTAATCCAAAGGCTCCTGTCTTTATAGAAAGAAAGAAATGTAGATGCAGAAAGAATGCCAAGTGAAGAGGGAGTCAGAGACTGGAGTAACATATCTGCAAGTCAAGGACATCAAAGAGTTCTGGCCATCATCAAATGGAGAAAGGCATGGGGTATTTTCTTCCTCAACACCTCCATGAGGAACAAAAATTCCAATACCTGGATTTCCAATGTCAACCCTCTAGAATTCTAAAGCAATAAATTTGTGTTTTTTTAAAGTAGTTTGTTGTACTTTGTTATGGGAGCCTTAAGAAACAAATATATGGCCCCCTTATCCTCTCCAAATTTAACACTTGACAGACTTTATGTAAATTGAATTATATAGTATTTATTATTTTGTTATTTCCATCCCTGAACACTTTTGTGAGATCTATTCATGTATTGTGCTTATCAATAGTTTGTTATATTTCATTGCTATATAGGATTCCATTATGTGATTTTGACATAGTTTATTTATAATAATATATTTCAAGCCAGTCATAGTGGTGCATGCTTGTAATTCTAATACTAGGGAGGCTGAGACCAGAGGATCTGGGTTCACGGTCAGCCTCCTCAGTTGGTTAGTGAGGCCCTCCACAACTTAGTGAGACCCTGTTTCAAAATAAAGACTAAAAAATAAAAAAAAATACATTTCATAATCTCATTTTGTTTTTGTTTTGGTTGCAACTATATTTCATATTTATTTTGAATCACATATGTACATACATAACTTTTGGCATATAGTCATGAGTATATTTATTGGATAGGAGGGTAATCTAGTTGTTGTCTCTAAGCTTCAAACCCATTTTTAATACTCAGGTTTTTGGCTTGGGGTATGAATTTCAGCATATTTTTTCCCTTTTTGGCTGACTTCCTGTTAGCTTCTTTTAAAAGAGAAAACTAGATAAATATTGCAAAGCAGAATTAGAAAGAATAAATACTGTCTCTTCCTTTAAATTTATTGTTTTCAACATAGAGCCAGTGATAGCTCTTCATCCCAGAAAACTTCACTGAATTTTCACCAGCAATTCCCTCTTTTACTTCCTGCAGCCTTGGTAGTTTTAGAGTATGTTCTCCACTTTTATTCTAAGATTCAAGTTTATCTTGACTATTTTTAATATTTTCTCTCTATATATATACATATTTCAAAATTTATCTTTTGGGGGTAGGTACTGGGTATTGAACCCAAGGGTGCTACATCACTGAGTTACATCCTTAGCTCTTTTTTATTTTCTTTCCTTTCCTTTTATTTAGTTTTGTTTCATTTTATTTCTCTTTTTTTTTCATTTTTTTTTTTTGAGATAGGGTCTTGCTATATTGTTGAGGCTGTCCTCTTGATTCAGCCTCTGGAATAGTTGGGTTTGCACAATTGTGCTACCATGCCTGGGTATGTTGTTTATTTCTAAATACACAGAGAACCTCTTCTTACTTTGTCTACATTGAAAATACAGATTATTTTCAGAAGATTCTATATATTTAATGTTTTGAATGTTTAGTACAGTGAACCTAATATAGTCCTCACATATATTGGTGACTCAGAATACTGACATATTTTCTTTTGGAGAGCTTATTCTTAGTTTTCTGTACAATATAGGACTTGAGACTCCAGTCAGAGCAATAAGGCGAGAGAAGGAAATCAAAGGAGTAAAGAAAAAGAACTAAAACTATCCCTTTTTGCAGATGACATGATACTATCCATAGAAGAACCAACATATTCAACCAAAAAAACTTATAGAACTGATCAGCAAATTCAGCAAAGTGTCTGGATACAAAATCAATCTTAAAAAATCAGAAGTTTTCCTGTATGACAGACATAAATCCACTGAAAAAGAAATCCAGAAAACAATTCCACTCACAATAGCACCCCCAAAATAAAATACTTACGGGTAAACCTAACCAAAGAGGTAAAAGACCTATAAGTAAAACTATAAGAAGTTGAAGAAAGAAATCAATGAAGACCTTAGAAGATGGAAAAATCTACCATGCTCTTGGATAGGCAGAATAAATATCATCCAAATGGCCATCCTCCCAAAAGTAATCTACAGATTCAATGCAATATCCATGAAATTACCAAGGTCACTCCTAACAGACATAGAAAAATCAGTCCTTAAATTCATTTGGAACAACAAAAAGCCCAGGATAGCCAGAGTAATTCTTAGCAACAAGAACCATGCAGGAGATATCACAATACCTGACTTCAAACTCTGCTACAAAGCCACAGGAATAAAAACAACATGGTATTGTAACAAAAACAGACACATAGACCAATGGAGCAGAATAGAAGACTCAGAAACAGACTCATATGCTTACAGTCAATTGATTTTTGACAAAGGAGACAAAAATATACCCTGGAAAAAGGATAGCCTCTTTAACAAATGGTGTTGGCAAAACTGGTTAGCCATATGCAGGAAAATGGAAATAAACCCCACTTTCTCACCCTGCACAAGATCAACACAAGGTGGATCAAAGACCTGGAAGTCAGGCCAGAGACCTTGCAGCTACATGAAGAGGGCATAGGATCAATACTTCAACACATAGGCACAGGTAAAAATGTTCTCAACAAGACCCCGAAAGCACAAGCAGCTCAAAGGAAGATCAATACATGGGATTGCATTAAACTGAAGAGCTTCTGTGGAGCAAAGGAAACTATCAAGAACCTCAACAGAGCCCACAGAGTGGGAGAAACTTTTTGCCAGTTACTCTTCTGATAGAGGACTAATATCTAGGATATACAGAGAACTCAAGAAACTCACAGCTAAGAAAACAAATAACACAATAAAAAATGGGAAAAGGATCTAAATAGACACTTCACAAAAGAAGAAATACAAATGGCCAATTACATGTATTGGCCATTGAGGAAATGTTCTACATCATTAGCAATCAGAGAGATGCAAATCAAAACAACCTTGACTTTTCATCAATCAGAATGGCACTCATAAAAGGCAGGAACAACAACAAATGGTGGTGAGGGTGTGGAGAAGTGGGAGCCCTAATACATTGTTGGTGGGATTGAAAATTAATGCAACCACTTTGGAAAACAGTATGGAGGATCCTCAGATTAATGGGAATAAATCTACCATATGATCCAGCAATACCACTTCTGGGTATATACCCAAAAGAATGGAAACCAAACTATCAGACCGATGTATGTGCATCTATGTTTATAGCTGCACAATTCACAATAGCCAAACTATGGCACCAGCCAAGATGTCCATCGACAGATGAATGGATTACAAAACTATGGGATATGTACACAATGGAATTTTACTCAGTCATAAAGAAGAACAAAGTCATGTTATTTGCAGGGAAATGGATGGAACTGGAAAACATTATGTTAAGTGAGATTAGCCAGTCACAAAGAATAAAAAAGCATATGTTCCCTCTAATATGTAGATGCTAAGGAGATGATGGAGCATAAGAGGAACTCCAGATGAAAAAGGAAAAACCCTGATTAGCAAAGAAGTTGACTTAACTGAAGGAGATGGCCGGGGGCAGGCACCCTAATGCACATGATGTACTTTCACAAATATATCAAGGTCAATAACTAAAGTGAACTTGAGATGGAGAGAGGGCAAGGGAGTCGGGTGGGAATACGGGAAGGGGTTAAATGAGAAATGTGTGCATATATGCCTTTATCAGCGTGTACCTAACAAAATGTATGATTACAATGCACCAATTAATTTAAAAAAAGCTGAAAAAAAGGAAAATAAGTGTTTACAACTTGGGTAAAATGTGAATACTAAAGTATGACTTTTGGCATTTTTGGCTATGCACACTTATGAGAAAACATTAACTGTGTTTGGCATTTTACTTCAAGCAAAAATATCTCTAAATCAGAAGAGATATTTTCTCCTGCTGTGTCTTCTTTTCATGCACATTCATTCATCAGTAAGGGATAAGTTCAATTTCTCCTACTCTTTTTCCAAACATGATTCTGTTGCTAGTTTTTTGGCTTAAGGCACAATCCAAACATGGTTAGGATATTATTGAAATGTATAAAAATCATTAAGATGGAAAAATTATGTTTTGGTGCTTAAAGTTAATACAAGTCTCCTAAGGTAGACTCAAGTAAGCATTATTAAATGCCACAGTATATTGACAGAGAAAAAAGTCAAACAAATCTAGTTTTACGTAGCAACCATATGCTGCAGCTGAATAAGACATACACTTCAATCTACCATAAAAATAAATATTGTCCCCAACTGGTATGTTTTATTTTATTTCAGGTCATACCCATAATACTTTCCTCATATCCACTACCTGCTTCTCTGCACATCTCAATCCATATTCACAAGGCTTCCTTTTCTATCTGCAAGTGTTATCACTCACTGGTTGTTACTGCCTTCTGGTTTCCTCTTTAGATAGTTTGACAAACTCTATGCCTCCTTCTGAGCATTTCATTCTGAAATAATGGGAGATTTAGTAAACTTCCTATTAAGTAGGAATGAGCATTTTTTGCAATTCTAAACATTTCAAATAACCCAAGTTTGGATCTCCAGAAAAAGTCAAGATTTAAACTCTCTTAAAATATATATGATACCTCTTATACAAATGATATCTCTAAATAATGATAATTGCTTACTATGTATGTATGGATGTATTATACACTTATATCACATAGTTTTAAGTCATAATTTATGTGTAAGTCTGCTTGTTAACTGTGTGAAGCAAAACAAAATAGACATTGTCCCAGCTTTGAAGGTGTTTTTAACCACATAGAAACAATATTAAGTATCATAAACAGTGAATAAGACCATGGACCGTAAAAATCATTACAATGATACCTGCAAGTTTTGTAAGGTTAATCAGTCAGTTTCTAATTTATATAGTTCATATATATATTAATATTGAATATAAAGGTATCACATAATTTCCTTATTTGTTATTCATCTAGGAAAATAGACATCGGGATAAGAAGATGAAGAGAGATTAGAGCTCGTACAGGGAGATGAGAGGAAGCAGATGAGTTGGGCCTGCTGATGAAGGGCTGTCAGTAGGAAATTCACTGAGTATTTAAACTCAGTGATTAATTAATCACTTGGAACTTAAAACAACTAGATTTAGCCCTTGAGTGTAAAGGAAGTTATTTTCTTCCAGTATTTGGAAGAATAGAAGTTTATTCCAAAGATTTATTTAAGTAAAGGGATTTATAGAATTTGCCTGCCTAAGACATTACAAAAACAGAGTTTTCTGAATATATTTTCCAACAAATAACTTCTCTGATCTCCATGAAGCAAACTTTGACCACATCTTGGCCTTATTATCCATTTTCATGTATTTTAAATAGAAAGTGTCCAATAATTAATCATATTAAGAGATTTTGCCTATAAGAATTTTGGCTTTGCAATATGTAGGCTTTCTTTATTGAATTATTTTATTGATCAATGAATCTGTACTCTATACTTTAAGACAAATACATCTTAGAAGAGACTTTTAAAATTATTTTTGAGGGAGATTTGTTTAACTAATGTTAAAGAACTGATAATAACAATTTTTTATTTCTGTATCTGTGTATATATTTCCATGCTGTTGATAAAAATAAAAATCCATGTGGAATAATAATTCTAATATTTTCAATGTTTGCCTTTTTTATGCAACAAATTTATGAATTGAGCATTTTAGATAGACTTAAATGTAACCAAAACAGAAAAAGAATTTTCATTATTGCCCATGCCTGCATTTCTCTGGAGTGCAAATACAGGGCAGATTGCTTATTTCATTACAGGACCCAGGATAGCTTAGAGGAAATAACATTTGAGATGCATTATATTTTTAATGGGCACTGAAATAACTAAAATCAATAAAACTGTAAAAGCATTCATCAATCTTAAATTCTCCCTAATAAAAGCTGCAGAATTTAAGAAACAGAAGAATGATAGATACAGGACTTCCTTTTCCTGGGTATATATATCTTCAGAATATAAAAATTATACACTACTTGCTTTGGGGCACATAGGTTTTTTTTGTTTTGTTCTTTTTTTGTTGTTGTTGCACTGATTTTTCTTTCTCCTTGCTTAATAGAATAGATCATTTTATTTTGAAGACAAAATCTTTAAAAGACACAACCTCAAATGTTAACATAATTTTGATAATGTAACATTCATACTTAATATATTATGATTTTCTCGAAAATCTTTGGCAATAATTAAAACATTAACTTTTTACTTAATAACAGTATTTAATGCTTATACGATTATATAGCACATAATAGTTTTAAAATATTTTGATTATTTTACTTTTGTAAATGTAGTAATGAGTTGTTACTTACCTAATTTCAAGGGAAATATAAGCTCAGATTCTTTAAGTTCAAATTTGCAGTAACCCTTCTCTGAACATTACACAGCTCAAGCTTTTTTTTTTTTTTTCTGTTCTTCATATGCTTTTGTCCACTTCTGAATACTAGTAGATTATATTCTAATTAGAATTTATTTCATCAAAGTTTTTTTTTTTTTTTTTTTTAGAGTTCTAGACAAAATAAATTGGTTCCCAACGGTACATATTTGAAAAATTCTGCTGGATTCTTTCTGTAAACTACATTATATTAGACAAGAGAATTTCTACATTTTAAATCAAGGTCAGTCAAACTTTCCAAAGCAGAGATTTCATATTTATACTTTACATATATATTCTGTTTTGTGATACATAAATGGCCTCATTTCACATTTGATACCAATAACAACGTAGTTTCTTTTGTTTGTTTGATAAATTTCTTAGATGAGTTTAATAACTATTTTTAAAGTTCAGGCATTATCATTGTTATATAACTCAAAAGACAGAAAAATAGTATCTCCATTTCACAAAGATGTCTAGTCTGAAGCTTGTTAGCTGGCTGCACATTCCCTTGTTTACTTTTTCTCATTTATTATCATCTACTTCTATCAGGCAGTTTGCTGGTCCCCTAGCCACCAATAAGTGATTATGCTGGTGTCCAAAGCAACACACTAAAATAATTTCAAGTAGGATAGAACGAGGAAGAAAACTAACCTATGGATTTTTCTCTATAAAATATCTATAATTTAATGTCACAATATACTTAGTAATTAATTAGCATGAGTTCAAGAGCCACTGGCATAAAATATATATTAATAGGATTAGTCACAATAAAGTCCAAATGTTATATATTTGTTTCTCTAAATGAGTTAATTCTACATATTTATTCTGTTGTAATAATTTTGTCATTCATAGTTATGCAGTTAATACTAGTTTTATAAAATGAATTGGGATTGTTACTTATCTAGACCTATCCTGGAAGCAAATAGAAACTTAAGATATAGAAAATACAAATTTCCTGAAAACTTGAAATAATTTGCCAGTGAAAATATCTGAGACATATATACTCATAGTTTATATATGTGGATGGGTCATACATACATATGTATATGTATATTTTCCTCCCTAAAATTATTAGACAATTCATATTTCCTAACTTTTCTTTTCCTTATATGGGCAAGTTATTTGTCCAGATAATTGATAGGCAAAAATTTTCTGAAATAAATATTAAAATTATTCACTGGTTTCTAGACCTCCTTACAAAGTTTCCAAAACAAGCAGGTTAAGTCACATTAACATGGGTTCTTAGTTATCAATCCCAATGCCTCAGTAATGTTCATTTAAGTGGTCTCAGTCATCAGGTAACAAATTGTCTAGGTACTAGCCAGATAATAACAACATAGTAAGAGCATGTATAAAAGATACAGAGCAAAAGGAAGACTCAAGAAACTGAGGAATATATCTATAACTAAAGGCAATAAAACAACAAAAATAAAATGGCGTATAAGCTAAACAAATTTACCCACTAGCCGGGTGTGGTAGCACTCACTTGTAATCTCAGTACTTGGGAAACAGACAGGAGGACTCAAGTTCACAGCCAACCTCAGCAGTTTATCGAGAAGCCCTCCTTAACTTCATCTTTTCAATATAAAAAATAAAATATGGCTGAGGGTTAGCTCAGAGAAGAATTCCCCTACGTTCAATCCCCAGCACCAAAAAAATAATAACAACATAAAAAAAAAGAAACAAAATAAAACAACTACAAAACCAAAAATTTATTTTCCTGCCCAATTGATATTTAGGCTTTGAGTTTGGTATTATTTTTTTTAATACTCTGCTTGCCTCTTCATCTTCCATTCATTCATCATAATACTAGAGTCTGCTATATGGTCCTCACTAATACAAGAAAAAAATGTACTGTAGAAGTATACAATTAATTCTCATTGGTTAATATAGTGATCATTGTTGGAACATGGATCTTTTTTGATTTATACATTTTGCATAGCATTTTCATTCTATTTTATTTTTTATATTATTTTATTATTTTTGAACAATACAATTTTGTCTCATCTATTTAATGTGCTTTATGTGAGGTAAATTTGAGTGTTAGCTGTATTACAAACTAAGTGTTTTGAAGTATTACTTCCTACTTCTAAGTATACTACTGTTTCTTACCCTTACATATACCATTTGCTTATTTTTCATTGCTTATATGACTTTTCATGAAAAAAAAAAAAGCAGTTGTTATTTATTCATTCACTAAATATATACTGAGTAACTTTTAAGTTTTAAATGGTAGATTTTCTGTTTGGGTCTTGTTAGAAGAAAATGGTGAGCTATTCAAATATATGTAAAATAATCCCACAGATATTCTGGTTTAATTTGTTGGTTAGATATTTTGATATCTTGGATTTTATACACTTTCTAGGTGATTATATAAAATATTAAGAACAGCTCCTCATATTGGAGTTACAAACAAACAACATATGGCTTCTTTACTGGAGAAGCCATTTGATCCCTGACTTCTCCCATTCCTCTTAAGAAATGCATATTGAACCACCTCTATGAAATTTGCTTAATGGACCCCTGGTTGAGTAAAATCCCAAAGCTTATTTTGCATTTTATTTCAACTCACATAATACACATTGATACTTCAGGCTAGCACCTAGTATGACAGAGAGCTTTGCAAGAGTAAATCCTTTTTAGTATAACTGCCTCTATGCACTGGCAGATGTGTATTACACACTATTAATTTGTTGATCTTGCTACAATATATTTCTACCATGAATAAGCAGGCACTGATGTGTGGCAGAATGATAAATAAAGCTTTGGTTTCATGGACTTTATTCATTATTTTCCTGCCAATATTTAAGGAATGAGTATTTTACACACATAGAACTATGCCCTGGGAAAACAAAAATTCTTACATGTCTCCTGTTTTTGACATCAGGAGTGCTATCAAAAAAATTTGTTTGTCATTGAAGAATAAAGACTTTTATTTAATAGTTGTAACTCTGAATTAATTATATATTTTAAGTAGTGCAAATATGAAATAAAAACAATCACTCAAAATAGAAAACTTTAAAATAAGAAAATAAGGGGCAGAATTCTGCATTGAATTGGAGATATAACTTCAATGGAAAACTCTATCAGTTGCCTTTATATTCTCAGTGGTTTTAAAATAATAACTTTAAAACTTTCCTGTGTCTCATGCAGATATAAAGAATATTTAAAATGTTTTCATTAAGATATGCAAATATACTTTCATTTAACTAGTACTGAAAAAGAACAAAGACAATGAATATTCACATACTTACCACTAAACTTCAACAACTATTAATATTTTGCCATGTTTGTGTATCCTTACGTATTTTGTTACTGGAATTTTTTAAGGGAATTGAAGACTTTAGGGTGCCCCCTCCAACCTCCCCCCCCATCCATCACCTTCAGTTGCATCCATTTCCCTGCAAATAACATGATTTTTTTCTTCTTTATGGCTGAGTAAAATTCCATTGTGTACATATACTATAGTTTTGAAATCCATTCATCTGTCGATGGACATCTTGGCTGTTTCCATAGTTTGGCAATTATGAATTGTGTAGCTATAAACAGATACACATGTGTCGGTCTGATAATTTGGTTTCCATTCTTTTGGGTAGATTGCTGGATCATATGGTAGATTCATTCCCATTCATCCGAGGATCCTTCATATTGTTTTCCAAAGTGGTTGCACTAATTTGCTATCCCACCAACAATGTATTAGGGCTCCCACTTCTCCACACCCTCACCAGCATTTGTTGTTGTTCCTGCTTTTTATGAGTGCCATTCTGATTGGAGTTAAGTGAAATCTGAAGGTAGTTTTGATTTGCATCTCTCTGATTGTTAATGGTGTAGAACATTTCCTCATACATTTATTGGCCATTTGTATTTCTTCTTTTGTGAAGTGTCTATTTAGATCCTTTGCCTATTTTTTGATTGGGTTATTTGTTTTCTTCGTTGTAATTTCTTGAGTTCTCTGTATATCCTAGATATTAGTCCTCTATCAGAAGAGTAGCTGGCAAAAAATTTGTCCCACTCTGCAACAAGAACCATGCAGGAGGTATCAGAATACCTGACTTCAAACTCTGCTACAAAGCCACAGTAATAAAAACAGCATGGTACTGGCACAAAAACAGATACATAGACCAATGGAACAGAATAGAAAATTCAGAAACAGACCCATGTGCTTACAGTCAACTGATATTTGACAAAGGAGCCAAAAATATACCCTGGAAAAAGGATAGCCTCTTTAACAAATGGTGTTGGCAAAACTGGTTAGCCATATGCAGGAAAATGGAAATAAACCCCACTTTCTCACCCTGCACATGAGTCAACTCAAGGTGGATTAAAGACCTGGAAGTCAGACCAGAGACCTTGCAGCTACGTGAAGAGGGCATAGGACCAACACTTGAACACATAGGCACAGGTAAAAACATTCTCAATAAGACCCCCAAAGCACAATCAACTCAAAGGAAGATCAATATATGGGATATCATTAAACTGAAGAGCTTCTGTGCAGCAAAGAAAACTATCAAGAACCTCAACAGTTGTAAGCATTTTATATGTTATTTTTGCCCTCACAATAGGTCTATAATATCAGCAATTACTTTATTCCCATTGCAAGAGTATATGTTCTTACTCAGTACTCTATATATTATCTTTTGAGTAGAAAATTAAGTCACAAACTATTTTAAATGCCATTAATAATTATATTTGTATGATACTTTAGGATAAAAATATAAGCTTCCATGTGTAATTAATTATATATTTGAAGCATTTATTAATCTGTCAAATAATTTTCAACAGTTTAGTTTGGATTACTCATTGTGCTATATACTGGAAATACAGAGATGAAGCTACACACTTTCTATTCTCAAGTCAATGGGAATAGAAGAAATGAACATTATTTCCTCCTATTTCTGATAAATACCAAAAATATAGAATTATAATTTTTTTTATATTCATGTTTCTTTTAGACAAAAATAAAAGGCAACCAGAGTAGACTACACAATTCCATTCAGGTTAAAATACAGAACATTTACACTGTCAGAAAATCTGGAAAATGTAATTATTCACCAGGTTCTATGTACACGTATGTTCTATCACACTAAACCTTAATATGATGTATAACTACAATGCACCAATTAAAATATATTTTAAAAACATAAAAGTAGGGCTGGACATGCATCTCAGAGAAACATTTCCCCCCTGTGTCAATCCCAACATAAATAAATAAATAAATAAATAAATAAATAAATAAATAAATAAATAAATAAATAATATTGTGTAAATGAATACATTTTGGGAGATAAATTACTTAAATAGTCATTTTTCTGACATTGTAACATAATAAAGATTTCCTTTTTGGCAGCTGTGGACCCAGTCACCCTTTTTTAGCAATATTATTTTCCCCTTAGTGGGGTCCTACATATACAAATTCTATGTCACCCTGAATAGGAAGAGAGAGATGCTTGAGCAAATAGAAGAATTCCATGACTGACCAACACCATTCTCTTAGCTGAAATCTGTGAAGTTGCTGGGGCTGCTTCTTCACTAACACTTCATCAGTAGGTTTTGACTAAGTGACTTATTTCCTTCACTCTTATTGCACATGGGAAACTTATGAACTGATTATGTTTCCTACCAAAAGTATTGATGGGAATAAATGGAAAAGCATGAAGTAAAATTTGTTCCACGGACTTTTACAAAAACGATAACTATAGCTGCAGATGGAAGAAGTACAGGGAGGCAGGGTCATGTTATGTGAAGTAGTTTGGTTATGAAAGTGCTAAGTTGTTTGAGTGCTGCTTCTTCTGACTTTCAGCTAAGCTTTCTCTGAATGTTCTCAGAGTTATGGCTTTGTGTTATCATTTGTTTTGGGGTTATTTTTTTGTGGGGGGAGGTTGCTTGTTTGTTTTAACTAGAAAGTGTCTCCCGATTCAAATATTTAATTGTATACTCTTTCTGCTGAAGATTGTATTGAAGCTGAGCATAGTGGCACACAGTCATCACAATACTTGCTTAGCTGAGACAAGAGGATTTCAGGTTTAAAGATAACCTCAGCAAGTAGGAAGAATCTCAGAAACCTTAGGAGACCCTGTTTCAATGTTTCAAATAAAATATTTTTAAAAAGGGCTAGTGGTATAGCTCAGAGGCAGAATGCTCCTGGGTTCATTCCTCAATAACTAACACATACACATAAACACACACACACACACACACACACACACACACACACACACACACGTTGTATTGAAGAGTATTGAAGGCATGCCTGAGACTCCTCATGGAATGTTGAAGGGTAAGGTTCACCTGAAAGGCTATTCTTGCCATCATAGCATAATAATAGACTATCCAAGAAAATAAACTAGGGATGGGGATGTACTTTAGTGGTAGAATGATTGCCTAGTGGTGAATGAGGTCCTCAGTTTGTTCAAATCAACAAAAAATTAAAAATAATAATAGACCAGATTATTAAACATATCTTAGTTTACATTCTGGTGTTATACTTTAAAAAATATTTCTTGTCTAAATCTATTTCTACATCTAGGAAATGTTGATAAGGACTGCCTTTATTTCAAATAGTTGCTGGGAAGATTTGAGTGATATAACAACTGGAAGTCATTTAGCACAGAATCAGGAACCTATTAGCCATATGAACATAAAAATGCAAGTGAATATACTGCATGCATTCTAAGGGGACAGAATTAGAGCCTAGATTTTTGATGTTTGCATTTTCACATATAGACTGCATCCTCTTGCGTATTATCTCGCAATTCACTGCATTCTCTTGCAGTTCTGTCTTTCTATTCATTGCATTTGTAATCAAACAAAAATCCCATCTTTATCAGGAAAGAAGCTTATTATTTTGCATTGTAAACCATTTATAATGAAAGTATTCAATCTTGTCTTTAGCACACTAAACAAGCACTAGACTTTCCTAAGATATGAATTTATAAAGTCATTACTAAACTATTAAAATAAATCAAACAAGAATTCTTTCTAAAAAAGTTTAAATTGGAGCATTTTATTATTTGTGGGGAGGTAGAGTATAAAAAAAAACAAATTTTGATAGGTTTTGAAAAACTTAAAAAGTCAGGATAATTTGCATATGAGATAAGAAAAGAAATGGAACAAGAAAAGAAAAAATGAACTGAGTTAAATAATTTTCATTATAGAATTAAATAATAATCGATAACAAATGATTTGCAGTACTTTAAAAAATTTATAGCATGAAACACACATTGTGATTTAATTTTCTGAGTATACTATCATTGTAGGCTGTGATATGATTAGAATGAATTATCACCCTTTGAAGGAAAGGCTATTAAAGAAAACATATACTAAGGAAGTTATAAAGACAATTATTACATTTTAGAAGAAAAAATATGATAGCCTCTTAAAATGACTATTTATAAATTATTATTATCTTATTTACAAGTTATTTTTATCTATTAATTAAAACAGTTTTTCAAAAATATGGTTACACTTAACTTTGGCTAAATTAATATGTAAATTAAGTGTATTTTACTTCATATTTTACAAGTGCTCTATTATGAAATTATTTTCTTAATTAATATTAACTTCTTTGTTAACCCAAATTTATAAATGCTATATGTTTATTTATTGGAAATTATGTGAACCCAATTTTTCAGCTACTTTTTATTTAAGCCTGAGACTTTATAGTCTGAACTCAATACCAAAATGTATGAATTGAAATGCTTGCCTTTAACGTATGGAGAGACAATTATGAGGCTATAATTTTCTTTCACCAAAATCCATCTTAAAATATCATTAGTTAAAAATCAGATCTTTTTAGATTTAAAACAATTAATTTAATTATCTTCAAAGAAGAAAATAATGATGACATTCTTAATTGAGAAACAGCTCATGAATTAACATTTTGGGTGCCATTAGAAAAATCTCACGTGTTCTTGAATGAGAACAGATTTCTAATGCATTATTCAGGCAGCAGACTGTAACCACTCCTTCTGTGTTCTCTCAGTCTTTTACATCAGTGATCATTTTTCAAAATACATATTATTTTCCCCAATAAATCAAGCAAGTTCTGTAGGAGCATATTACATCCTTTCATGTAGAAATAGTACAAGGAAACAATATTTAAAACTTACCAAGTGTGACTGATAAACTCTCTTCACTGCTGTAAATTTATAATTATCTAGTTATGGTTGTTTTCTGGACCATGCTTCAGCTTATCCAAATGCCATAGATTGATTCAAAGCTCACTCTTTATTATTAAGGCCTTTTGTCTCCATTGATATACAATTTTTTGCATATTGTGAAAAATATCCATTAGCTTTAGACTTAGAATGTGGTAGAGAATTTTGAGATATAGTACATGATAAAAATTCATATGGAAAAATAAAAGACTTTTTAATTTGAAAGTTATATTTTTTCTTCAAAATTTGAAACCACTCTAACTCAAGTTCCTTGATTGGATCCAGCCTGCATGAAGATTCTGAACAGCCCTGCATGGGGTCTGATGATTTATCCTGGAATGACAGAACTCACCAATGAATCTGAACTTAGTTCCCTCTCTTAGGCATGATTTAATTCTCTCTCCATCATGAGGCAGTAATGGGAACCACACTGCATGCTTTTAATTCTGATCAGCTTAGTCCAGGGCTTTGATTTTTTTTTTTTACTTGATACTGAATAACTCAAAGAAAAAGGGGATCTTAGTGATTGTTATATGGAAGAGAAAAAAAATAGAACAAATTGGTGTTAGGTGAAACAGACACTTCATTAGGTATTATAGCTAGATATAAAATGTCCCCTACAGAGCTCATTTATTATTATTCAGGATTGATATAGTGGAGTCATGAGGGTTGGAATACCAGAAGTGAATAAATCCTTTGGAATAGATTTACCTGAGTGCTACCAGGTAGGCCTGCAGTGTGTGGCTTGAGAAGGTGTTTACTGAGGATGCAGCCTTGAAGATTATATATGGCCCCTCCTCTCCATGCTCTCTCTTGCTTCCATCATTTTTGATATGACCACAGTCCATATGCTTTCCATTTCTCCTCTTTCTGTTTCCATGCCCTAAGATCTGTGGTCCCTGGCCTCATGTGGAAGGAACCAGAAATCATAAGAAAATAATCTTTCCTCTAAGTTATGCTGTCAATCTTTAGATAATAGCTGCAAGAATGCTGATGGATACATTAGGATAGAAATAATAGTCTGAGTTATTTTAGACCTTTGACATCTACAATGTTAATAACTAGACTTATTTTAGGTGATGTATAATAAATAACATTTACCTTAGGTGTTTGGATGTGAATAAAACATAACACAGAAACATTTTTCTCAAAAATAACTATAGAGTAAGCATATAGTTAAGTTGGTAAACCTAAGCCTCATAAATATAGACTCTGGAAATAACTTTATCTTTCAATATTTAATGAAAGCTGGGCATGTTGGCTCATGGCTGTAATCTGAGTACTTGGGAGGCTGAGACACGGGAGTCACAAGTTTGAGGCCACCCTCAGCAACTTAGGGAGATCCTGTTTCAAAGTAAAAAAATATGGCTGGGGGGTTAGCTCAGAGGTAGAATTTTTCTGGATTTAATCTCCGCCATCACACACACACACACACACACACACACAAACACACACACACACACAAAGTATCTGTGATGAATCCATTATACTTACATTGGAAGTTTTATGGTACCACAGATAGGTGGTTATTAAGTTCTTAGGTTTTTAAATGAAGACGATGAATGTGGATTAATAAGAACTTGACTCAGTTACTTGGTCTAATTCCTTAGTTCCAAACTAGCCAAATTAAAGGATGAAAAACTTCTTTGTTAGTGAACAATTTAACTAAAAACTGAATTTTTCATAGAAATAATAGGTAAACTTCTTCTGTCCCCCAATTTTTTTCTCTGTAGCACTTACATAATATTCACATAAATGTATAAGTTTTGTCAATGTTCCAAATGTATAGAAGTTCTTATTCCTGTCAAGTCAGTCATTTCTTTTCCATTGTGTTTAGCCAATAATATGTAGGGCCAATGTAAAATCTAGTTTCATGGCATGGAATACTTTTCAGGAAAGTTCACCAATCCAATCTATAAATATTTTTCATTTTTACCTAATTAGAATCTCTATGAAATTATTACTTACAATGGAATTTTAATCACCTAATCTTGGGGTCTTCATGGTTAAAATCTAATATGTGAATGGGTACAAAATAACAGTGTTGAAAATGGTGTCTGTGATATAGAGGAGAAGAAGATGGGGAAATAAAGTTCCTTTCCAGAAGACCTAAAAGTTATAGCCTGGAAATTCTTAGAAATTAGATAAGCAAGTGTGAGGTAAAGATACTGGAAACTTTGAGTAGAGAATACCTGCACTACTTCTATGAAACTCACCGGTTTTATTATAGTCCTGAGAATGTGCTATTGGCCTAAAGGTGGAATCAAGATTATCTACTGTCATTAGAGAGGAAGAGAGTATTATAATACTCTCTTTATGAGACTTTTAAACAGTGAAAATGATTTCCTAGTTGAAATCTAGTGGCATCAATACTTACATGCTATTTTTAATAAAAATTAAAGGATTTGTGACAGAGTCACATGTAAAAAGAAGGTCACAAAGTTCGTTGTCACAGTTACTGCTCTCTCCTTGTTATGGTTTCACTATATCCTTGAAGTTAGAAAGAATTAAAAAGTGAAGATGACTTCTGTGGTTGGAATATTTTTGTCACCTCTAAAATTCATGTTGCAACTTAATCCCCAAACCAACGTTATTATAAGGTGTGGCCTCTGAGTATTGACTGAGTCGTGAGAGCCCCTGCTTTGCCTTTGTGGATTGGGATAGAGGCCCTTAGAAAAAGTTATGACCATTAGGGTAGATCATTGGACCCTTCTCCCTCTGCCAAGTCAAGATTTTGCATCTCTCTACTTCCAATGATGCAGAATTCACAACATCATCTTGGAAGCAGATACTGAACTTTCACCAGATAATCAATCTGCTTAATCTTGGATCTCCCAAACTATACAACTGTAGGAAATTAATTTCTGTTCTTTGTAACAATTACATAGTCTCAAGTGTTTTGTTATAGCATTATAAACTAAGACAGTGACTCATAACTATGGTTTCCTAAGTGGTTATAATTCATGATGATTTCATGTAAGACAATTATTATTCTTTTGGTCAAAATATTTTCTCAAATTCTGAGCATCTTTCATAATATCATTAATTTTGTGAATTAATGACAGAAATTATAAAGTAACATGTGACAGCATACATTCTGGAGCCGGATTGTTTTCACTCAAATCTCAGTACTGCTACTTACAAGTAGTTGTGTCACTTTGCACAAATTCCTTAGCCCCTCGGTACTTCAATTTTCTCATTTATAAGATATCTGCATTTTACAGATGCTTAAGTAAGACATATTCTATAATAATTATACAATTTGAACAAATATAAAATTGACAGAGTATACAACTAGAAATATACCAAGTTTATAAATCTAGGATTAAACATTTTTTTTAATTAGATGCTCATTTCTGTGGTCTGTATTTTCTTTTCTTTCTCTCTATTTCAATAAGCAGTTTGTTTAATAAAAACATTCCAATGAGTTTACTATAGACATGGAAATAATTATTTGCTAACAATGAAAAATAAGTTTCAAATATCAATAATTATTCTGTTTCATAGCTTCTAGGGACGTTGCAGATATTTGTTTTGAATGTTTAAAAATTTAAATTGTGAAAATTTTGACATTAATTATTTTACCTTTTTATTAGTAGACAAAGACATTAACAACACAGTAAATTAGAAGCAATGTGGGGAAATAAAAAGATAAAAGACATTTTAACTAAACATTTTTGAGTCAATATTCTCTGTTACTTAACTATCAATGAGAATTATAAAGAATTGTTTTGTTTTGTTTTTGTGGCAGTAGGGATTGAACTCAGGAGCATTCTACCTCCGAGCTACACCCCCAGCTCTATTTTTTATTCTTTATTTTGAAACGAGTCTCACTAAGTTGCGGAGGGCATCACAAGGTAGCTGATTCTGGCCGTGAACCCGGATCCTCAGGTCTCAGCCTCCCGAATGCTGGGATTACAAGCATGCACCACCACGCCCAGCTAAGAATTGTTTTATGGTTAAAGAAAATTTCCTTTTGATATACTACATGAACTGAATATTGAAAATTGGTTTAACTGATTGATTACTAAAAATAAACAAACTTGGACACATATGAGTTAGTTACACTGACTTATAGTCCTATTGTCAGAGAGTTAAAACATCATCAAAATTGCAATTATAAAAACTATATAAGTCATAATGATTCATATTAGTAAAATATAACTATAATTATATATGACTTTCTTTTTGTCAACAATAACATAATTAAAAGGACTGTGTTCATCTGCCAATAAATTCATATTCCATAATCAGAGTCTGGATACTTTTTTCTTGCTATCTCAGCTCAACAGTTCAATGATTGTTCTGTATGTCACAGAAAGAAAACGAATACAATTCCCAGAAAAAAAAACCGGCAATTCTATCAGAAGCTCATCAGATGACAAAAGTCATCATTAAACTTTTGAATTACTAATGCAAAAAGACAACTAAATCAAATTCCTTGCTTCAAAATTTACTGGAGGAAATTGGATTTTTTCAAAAATGGATTCACTGAGTTCACTGAGTTGAAATAACATGCCATGCAGTTGAGACTTTCAAAAGCTATCATTAAACCAATATAGCAAGGAAGAGATTATGCTTACATCTACCATCATATCTGACTTGAATGCTTGGGACTGCTCATGTGCTATTTATTATTACTTCACTGGCCAAAGTTTGCCATCGTAGACATAAAATAACTTTTCTTTTCTCTCAAGTATCTTGCTTATCTTGTTAATGTTGAGCTGCCTTCTGCTCATTTTTTGATAGTAATATTTGGCTCCAACTTCTTAGGCTTTACGAGATTTATTTGCAAGAAAATTAATTTCATTAGGTTATTTTAAAACAAAAACTTGACTATTCTAATAATTATATTATCACTCACAAAGTAGATTGATGTATTTATATATTAACTGGTCAGGGGTTAAATTTCCTTTTTATTGTTAGCAAATAATTATTTCCATGTTTATATTGAACTAATTGAAATAATATTTCTTATTAAACCAACTGCCAATTGAAATAATGGAAAAGGAAATAAAACAGACAACACAAACAAAAATTTAAAAATTCTGTTTTAAACCTAAGTTTACAAACTTAGTATACTGTATGTTTTATACTCTGATATCAAATATTTATTTATTCAAATTATTTAATTATCATAAAACATAACTTATTTAAATATATGTAAAATACAGGTAATATTTTATAGGTGAGAAAACTGAAGAACAGAAAAGTTAAGTAATTGTGTGAAGTGACACAGCTAGGAAGTCGCAGTACCAATATTATATGGAATTTTTCAATTTCATGACATAGGTTATATTACTGTTCTATATCTTTTGATGTACCTTTCTATTTTTTTATTTCATACTGATGGTAATTAGAAGATACTGGAAAGAATTGTGTATGCCTATCTCCTCTCATAAACAAGTGATCCTCGAGGAGAGAATGTAAGGAATAAGCCATCACACCATTTCACAGAACAGTTATGATGATTCAAACGAGCAAACTGAATTGAGGCAAAGAAAACATATGAATGTCAATAACTCAGATACCTCTTGATTATTCTCAAATTAAGAAAACCATGACAAAAAACACAGAGTATATGCACTTGAAAAGCAGTGGCTTGCAGTGGATCATCAGTCATACTGCTAACAAAGAGCTGCCAGAATATGCCTTGCTAATGAAGATGAATAGGTTTTAGAGAAATTGGAAGTTTCTTCAAAATGCTTGAGGTTGACTAGAAAATGTGTTAATAATGGGAGTAGGATATATTATTAATTGTCTTACAAGTCCGTTGATATTGAGCAAATTGAATAAATATTTGCTTATTAAAGAAATTGATATCTCAAAGGACTGTACAGGCACAGCAAATCTTGAACCAAAATTAAAAATAAACTTGTGAATACCATGTACAGCCCTAAAAAAATAAAAAGAAAAAATAATGCCCTCTTTCATTAACTCTTCAGAGGTGAAAAAAATGAAATTATTTACTTTTACTACAGTAAGTATTTCTCTAAGGGCTTTATGAGATTAATAATAAATAATTTTCACTTCCCAAGTATATTTAACTTCTGGAACTTAACATAATTATGTTTTTTAAGCCAATAATTCTATTAATTAATAAAAATTTATGTAAATAAATATTTGGTAATACTTTAAGGATCTGAGATTTTATCTTACAAGCTAGCAAGTTCATCTTACATGAATGCTGGAAGAAGGCATAAGTTTCTATGTCAGAGACAGGAGCATATTACTTATGGTAGAGCAAAAATATGACTTTCATGATCCCATTGGTTAATTTTCTTCTGAAATCCCACAAGGAGTTATGTATTGGGCAAGGTACATCTTGTGAGTATAATAGGTGTGGGTTAGAGCTGAGGAACAGCAACCTTAGTATATTCCATTTTGAAACAGGGCTACTAGCATAATTCTGGTAAATTTCCCATGAGTACAGCAGTCCATTGCCTACTTTGATATTCGACCAATGGACTGGAACAGAAGCTGTTCAATATTTTTATGTAGAATTTAAATAAGATTACTATCAACAGAACCCGATGTAGTAGGATACCATCTTGACCTTAGCTATGCCACCCAAGTCTCAACTAAGCATAGTCACCAACCCCTCAGAATCTACCTTAGAAAGTAACGTAGTTTCTAACCCCTCAGAATCTACCTTAGAAAGTAACGTAGTTTCTAATTTTTTTTTTTTTATCAATCTTTCCAGTGGCACAAACAGCTCAAAGGAAGATCAATACATGGGATTGCATTAAACTGAAGAGCTTCTGCACAGCAAAGGAAACTATCAAGAACCTCAACAGAGAGCCTACAGAGTGGGAAAAAATTGTTGCCAGTTACACTTCAGATAGAGGTCTAATAACTAGGATATACAAAGAACTCAAGAAAATCGCAACTAAGAAAGCAAATAACCCAATCAAAAAATGGGTAAAGGATCTAAACAGACACTTCACAAAAGAACAAATACAAATGTCCAATAAATGTATGAGGAAATGTTCCACATCATTGGCAATCAGGGAGATGCAAATCAAAACTACCCTGAGATTTCACCTAACTCCAGTCAGAATGGCAATCATAAAAAACATGAACAACAACACCTGCTGGCGAGGGTGTGGAGAAGTGGGAACCCTAATACACTGTTGGTGGGATTGCAAACTTGTGCAACCACTGTGGAAAACAGTATGGAGGATCCTCAGATGAATGGGAGTGAACCTACCATATGACCCAGCAATACCACTACTGAGTATATACCCAAAAGAATGGAAACCAAACTATCAGACCAATGCATGTGTATCTATGTTTATAGCAGCTCAATTCACAATAGCCAAACTATGGAAACAGCCAAGATGTCTATCCACAGATGAATGGACTACAAAACTATGGGATATGTACACAATGGAATTTTACTCAGCCATAAAGAAGAACAATGTCATGTTCTTTGCAGGGAAGTGGATGCAACTGGAAAACATTATGCTAAATGATATTAGTCAGTCACAAAGAGTAAAGAAGCATATGTTCTCCCTAATATGTGGATGCTAGGGAGAAGATGGGGTATAGGAGGGTCTCCAGATGAAAAGGAGAGATCCTCGATAAGCAAAGAAGTCGATTTAATTGTAGTGGATGCACGGGGCAGAGGGACACCCTAAGGCACATGATGTACTTACACAAACATATCAAGGTCACTCACTGAACTGAACCTGAGGGTGAGGGAGGGTGAGGGAATGGGGTGGGAATTGGGGAAGGGGTCAAATGAGAATTGTGTCAAATATGTTACTAACAACTTGTACTTAACAAAGATGTATGCTATATTGCACGAATTACTACAATAAAAATAAATTAAAAAAAATCTTTCCAGTGGCCTAAAACATAAAGTAGGTAGAGCAGGATGTGTTAGCAAATGGAGACTCCACCTTAGACTGAAAGAAGTAACTCTAGAGTAATTTTATCAATTATAAGGACTTTGCCAAGAGAACTCTGGCTGACTTGAATTATTTCACTAATTGATCTGGTGTTTCTTCAACACTGGGCAGTGTCTTCTGACCATTCTTCAAATAAAAATGGTGTTGAGAGCAAGGCAAGATAATGTGCAAATGCCACCCAAGTGTGATCTCAATGGTACACACAGTGACCCTAGAAATAATATTGTTCACAATTACTGCAGCCATCTAGGTAAAATTCATATCGATTGGGGGTACAGGTTGACAGTGTCTCCAGGGTCACCTACTAGCTACTTGATAGGCTTAGGATTTTTACTTCACTTTGAGTAATTAACTATAGTTTTTATTTTGTATGTGTGTGTGTATGTGTGTGTGTGTGTGTGTGTGTGTGTGTGTGTTGCGTGTGTGATGTAGGAAGGTACTGGAGATTGAACTCAGGGGCATTCTACCTTGGAGCTACACCCCAATCCTGGATTATTTTTTAAACAGTTCTTGTTAGCTTACCATGGCTGTCCTCAAACCTGCAATCTTCCTGTCTCCACATCCCAAGTTCTGGGAGTAGGGATGTATGCCTGGGTTTTATATTCTGGAGCCCTGGTACATGCCAAGATAAAGACATGAAGGAGATCATGTCCTTCATGGAACAGAGAATATGTTCTGGCCAGCTCCTCTCTCATTTTAGGATGTTACATTTCCAGTGCATTGCATAATCATAATTGTAAACCACACATGAAAAAAGGGAAGAACTGGGCAGTCTCAGGCATTGAGAGATTTGTCCTGCACTTAAAATATAAGATGAAAGTATCTAAGAAGTAAATCCTTAATTTATTATTTATTTAAATTCTTAAGCTTATTGTTTAAAGAAATAAAATACTATCATTTTGCTAGTACTGTCTTCCATTGAAAATATATGATAGTAATCAAAAATCAAAATAATGATGACACAGATTGATTTTGGTAAAGTATAATAGGGAAAATGTAAATCTTATCAGGTCAAGTCTAAACTTTATAGATCTAAGTATCCTTTGGAACTCAAATAGAAAGCATTTTATATTTAAATTTCTTCCTAATCCAATCTTAATCCACTTAATTTTATACTGTCAGCCTATATTCTCAAAGTTTTCTGAAATCAAAATTAAATTTAATTTAAAACTTGACTCTAATGACCGTCAAAAATAATCAATAAGATCCTTCTAATTTCCTGTTCTCTCTCTCTCTCTCTCTCTCTTTCTCTCTCTCTCTCTCTCTCTCTATATATATATATATGTATATATATATATATATGTATATATATATATGCTGTAAAAACCTAAGAAAGACAAATGTAAAAAAAAATTGTAAAACCATAAATTTATATGCAACATCTCCTTATATAACAAGCTATGTTATGAACAAATTTTTCATAATAATATTATATTTTCAGTATCTGTAGAGGAAATGAAAAGTTCCCTTAGGGTGACTAATTGGTAAACTATAATTCAATAATACTCAGTAGTTAGGAAAATACTGAATGATTTGTACATTATTGGAAAAAATACTGCATTTGAAAAATATTAAATTGAATTATGGCAAGGCATTAGAATATTCAGAATATAAATTATCATTGTGAAAAAGACTAAATGGGAAAACTGTGTAGAGCCGTAATGAAATGGCTTTAAGCAAAAGGATAAATATGACAAAAAAATCTGTTACACAAAAATTATTGAAAGTTTCAAATTATTTTATGTGGGTTATATCTATATAGTTACTGAACTAATGTAAAAATAAGAAAATGTTTAAAATAAGTATTTTTAATTTATTTAAAAATAAAAATAAGCCAGTGCATAATTACATAGGTAAGTAACAATCATATGAAAACTGGTACATTTTCCAAAACTAAAAATATCTGAACATGAGGATTATGATATTCTTTTATATTTTTGCAAATATATAAAAGGAAACAGAATTCTCATATTTGCTTGTGAATTTAATTTGTTTAACAGGCTTTCTTTTGCAGAAGTTTATAAAGAAATTCCCAACTTGGGCAGATATCTATCTGTCCTCAGCTCATCCCTTGCAAACTATTCTTCTAGATTATAATAGCATCACAGAATTTGAAAAAAAATATGCCATTACATGATGTCCAAAATATTTTTATTAGAGAAAATGGAGACCTGTGGAAGTGAGTTTTTATAGGATGTACGATTCATGATACAGTTATGATTAGAGGCTGCATACCTAACTTTTAAAATAACAGATACAGAGACCAACATGGACTATTCCTTCTTCATCTAGCTAATGAATAGTGTGATTTCACAGACTATAAAGCATCGTCCTAGGACATTGCCTGCTCTTTACAATATTAAAAGTCAATCTTTAATCCTGCAAATAAAGTTAATTTATGACTCCAAACTGAAATGTAACCTTTTATAGTCCTATTCTTCCCCTTTCAATACAGTACATTATTGGATTTACTTATTAGTGCACTTTTCTATTTTGTACTTACTCTACTATCTTTTCTAGATCCTGTATTATTTCACACGCATTTTTTGAGAATTGTTGAGTTGTTGGTATTGTATAAAGCAACACTGAGATTTTTTTTTATAAACACACAACCATGGTGTCCAACACAGTTATATACATGGCATTCAGTCACAAGGTAACAGAACAACAGAAAAGGGATACAGCATAAGGAACTGATGTAGTGCCTATGTTCAACTCTGAAAACAGTTAATAATTATGGTGTTCTCTGTACAAGAAATAAGGAGCTAAGTATTTTTTAAATTGCCTAATTTTTTCTCATGACAACCCTGTGATGTAAAACTTATTTTTTCTCATTTTTTAGGTGAGAAAACTGAACAAACAGATGGAAGGAGCTTGCTCACAATCATGGGATGAAAGGTATCTACAAGCCAAAACTAATATGACAAACCTGAATTCAGACCCAAGCAATTAATCATTGCATTAAATTGTCTTCTAAAAGAAAATACATATTCTAATTTATTTAATTACAATATAATACTCCTTACTTGTCATTTATTCATATTTAATCCAAATATATGAATATCCTTCTAGCTTGACCATCCAAAATCTACAGGTGCTCCGTTTGTTTCTCTGTCTCCATTAAGAAGAAGCAGTGTATATTCCAGCTGTATCTTAACATTTAAAACCATAAGAGATTTTATGAGATGATCGGACGGGTATATTAATAAACACTTCTCATTTTATTTTTTAATAATGTGAAGGTTTATTCAAGTTAGAGTACTGAACTTTAAATTAAAAAATGAAATGGATAATAGATTGGGTACACTGAAAAATATTCATTTAGGGAATTAATTTACAATGTTGAAAACATAATTACTGTCTGATTGAAATACATTTTTCTCTTATGGACATTTATTTTTAACTTATTAATTTCAATGCTCATTACACTCTGATTAGACTCTCTCTTTCTGGAGGAAATAAGATTTGAAGTGCCTTGCATTGTGCTCATTATTTTTTATACAGAAACTGTAGATTTGACATGTACTTGAATCCATTGTACATTTATTCTGTCAGTTTCGATTTTATGTTGATTGTGTTTGGAAGGAGAAAAAAAAAGAAGCAAGGACAGTTGGTTACAAATCAGTTCCTGAAAAAAAGAGGACTTTTATTTAAAGTGATTGGTACGTCTATTATGAAAGCTTTATTTATTTTTTTTTTTTTTTGCGGTACTGGGGATTGAACTCAAGGGTATTCTACCTCCGAGCTACACCCCCAGCCTATTTTTTTATTCTTTATTTTTGAAACCGAGTCTCACTAAGTTGCGGAGTGCCTCACTAGGTAGCTGAGGCTGGCCGCGAACCCGGATCCTCCGGTCTCAGCCTCCCGAATGCTGGGATTACAAGCGTGCGCCACCACGCCCGGCTTGAAAGCTTTATTTTTAATGAAATTTTCTTTTAGCCTTGTGAATCATAGAGAAAATGTGACACTGATACGTGCTATTTATAATTACCTTAGAATCATTTCTTCCTGTCACTTGATACTGATAACTAAGAGTAACTTAATTTTAGATGAACTAATTAATTAAAGGTACTTAAAAGTAAAAGCAAACTTGCTATGTTTTAGACTGGATTCTCCCACAACCCTCCCTTCTTTACACTGTACATATAACAGATGTCTGTCACACACAGTATTTGGGCTTCCATCCTTCAACTGAGCAATGCACCTTTTGAGCTATGGTTTTGTGTTATCACCTGACAGCTGATGTACTCTTGTATATTTGTCTTTTTATAGAACATTATTATAAATTATATGCAGTTGTGTGTGGAGACACAGGCACAGAAAAGTGTATGCACTATAGTATATAAAAATATATATACAATATAGTACATTTGGATTCATTTAATAAGGTTAACTAAGAACTAAAGTATTCATTAGATGATTTGAAAAGCTGTCTGGCAGACCCTATTGATATCTGAGAAGGTACAGGGCTTTTTAGAAAGAACAACTGACATGAAATCAGAAAAATAGATTCAGTAAAAAATAGAATTAAAAGTGAAAAACAAAGCTGGGAGTGGTGGCGCACACTTGTAATCCCAGCATTCGGGAGGCTGAGACCGGAGGATCCGGGTTTGAGGCCAGCCTCAGCTACCTAGTGAGGCACTCCACAACTTAGTGAGACCCTGTTTCAAAATAAAGAATAAAAAATAGGGCTGGGGGTGTAGCTCGGAGGTAGAATGCCCGAGTTCAATCCCCAGTACCGCAAAAAAAAAAAAAAAAAAAAAAAAGTGAAAAACAAAGAAAACCCATAGGTATCACTTTTAAAAATAAAAACACATTTAATATTCTTCAATAATCAGCACAATGATATTTTTATAAAATAAAACAGGAGAAAAATCTAAAAGTCACTCGCTACACAAATTTTTACAGAAGAAAGAAAAAATACTTTAAAGCGTGTGGCTTTAATCCTGTGGCTAACCACTTTAGTTTTGGAGTACATCCTGCTTGACCTATTCCTTGTTCCCTGTAGCACTGGTATTGAAAACAATGAAGACTATTGCAGAAACACAATTTTGGCTTATTGTATTATTTTTCTGAAGCCAAGTTGCCACATGGAAGGCCAGCAGGGAAATAATTTAAGCTCGTATCAAAGTTTTGGATTTTCTTCATGATGTGCATAGACTTCAGAAAACCTTCTTTTATTTCTAACCATAAAATCTCACAATTTTAGCTGCCCTCAGAAATCATTGAATGGTGAAAAGGTAAGGTATGTGTTGGTAGTGGGCTAATTAAAAAAAAAAAAAAAAAAAAAAAAAAAAAAAAAAAAAAAAAAAAAAAAAAAAAAAAAAAAAAAAAAAAAAAAAAACTCCAGCCAGTTGTGGTGGCACACACTTGTAATCCCAGTATTTGAGAAGCTGAGACAGGAGGATCACAGGTTTGCAGCCAGCCTCAGCTACTTAGTAAGACCTTCCGCAACTTAGTGAGACCCTGTTTCAAAATAAAGGATAAAAAAGTAGGGCTGGAGGTGTAGCTTGGGTATTGAATATTCCTGAGTTCAATCCCCAGTATTGCAAAAACAAAACAAAAACTAGACCTCAAACTATTGGTAAAATTCTTTTTTTTTTCTGTTTTCTTTTCCTTCACTTTAATTGGCAGTTAAGCATTTTTCATGCTTATCCATATATATTGAATAATTCAGAACTTCTATACAATTTAGATGCTAGAATAAAGTATGATTTCTCATACTTCATCTGATAAGGTTTGAATAATTATATGGAACAGTACATCAACTATGAAAAAGTTCTAAAGCTTTGTAAGATAGAAATCTATTAGTAAATAACAATAGAAAATCACCCTATACAAGGCCACAACAACACACATATATACAAAAATACCTGTGAATGTTTCAAAGTCACATGTATATTTTAATCAATATGCTACATATGGTATAGAACTTCCTTGTTTATTTAAATCCAATAAATATGCATATTTTGTCGTATTTTGAGTAATCCTTTACTGTAATTTATGGAAATAAAATAAATTTTCCTTCTAATGCTATTCTTTTTTTAAATTTTTTATTATAGTAATTCGTGCAATATAGCATACATCTTTGTTAAGTACGAGTTGTTAACAACATATTTGCACACAATTCTCATTTGACCCTTTCCCCAATTCCCACCCCAATCCCCTCCCCCTCCCTCCCCCTCAGGTTCACTTCAGTGAGTGACCTTGATATGATTGTGTAAGTACATCATGTGCTTTAGGGCGTCCCTCTGCCCCTTGCGTCCACTACAATTAAATCAACTTCGTTGCTTATCGAGTAATGCTATTCTAATAAATATATATTTCTAACTCCATATTATAAATACTATAAACTAAAATAAATAAGTATATATGTTGAAATTTTGAACCCTTATATCTTTAGGCCATATAGTTAAAGAGTATAATCTAAGGCCAGCTCCTCATCATTTCAGAACCTTAATCCATGAATAGTTGAACAGGCTTTCAGAGGTGAGCTGGAATACACTATAGAGGCCTTGATTTTTTTTTATTATATACTATTTTAGAAACAGTCCCAAAATTAAGATTCTTGATAATTGTCAATTTATTCTTGAAAGTTCACAATTCAAATCATAATACTTAAAGCTTGTTCTGACATCAGAATATTGTTTTCAGCCATTCCATTCACAAATAGTTGTATTTACATTATCAGTGTTATCTTGGTTGCTCATGTGAATTATTCAAATAGATCATATTTTAGGTCCTGGTGGAAGGATAATGGTTTATAAATGAGATTTCTGTGGGTGCGTGTATATATTTTTTTTTTTGTATAGAGGAAGCATATATTTGCTAGATAGCACTTTAATTAAGAGTGATTCAGTTGATGGAGGAGTGAGAAAGAATATTTATATAAAGATTATATAAAGAATATTTATATAAAGATATTAACAAGATTATGGAATGTCATTTATAACTTTTTATTAACAAACCAGTGAAGAGATTATTTAAAATAATGGAGAATAATACAATTGTCACCTACATAAATAGCAATCAACAAATCAAATATTAACAACTTAACCATGTTTATTTAAAAAATAAATTATTAAAAATTGAGTGAAATATGTGTGTATACTCATCCCCAATCCAGCTTTCCCTGGCCCTTTGTAGATGTTGCCAATATCTTAAAATTAGTGTTTATGGTTCCTGTGAATATTGTTATAGTTTGTGTAATGTTACAGTATTTACCCATAATCAGCATTATGCATACCTAATACCTGATTTAAATAAAATTATGCCAAATGTATCACTGTGTAACTTCCTTTAAAAAATCATACTATGTTCATGAGAAATATCCTTGTTGATAAACCTTTTTAATTGCTACAGAAAATTCCATTTGCCCATGAGCATTTAAGAATTTTTTTCAATATTTTTCTTTTACAAATAGTGTTTCAGCAATCTCAGTCATGTGTGTGTGAATGAGCCCGTTTTCACAGGAGTCTCTAGAACATATGACTAGTAATGGAGACCTCTGCCTTAGAGATGCTGCATCTTCAGAACTGACTGATATAGCTGAAGAATTTCCAAAGTGGTCATACACCACTACTACCACCAGGGAAATGTATGAAATTTTTCTTTCCTGCCATATAAATAACTTAGTATTAAAAATTTAATATTATTTCCAATAGATGACTTTGAAATGGTATTTCACTAATGTCTTGATTTTTGTTGTTCTGGAAAACCAACCACCTTTCACATATGTCATTTCCCACTAGTTCTTGGTTTTCAAAAACGTCTTTTTTCCTTTAATTCAAATATTGATCACCTAGTAAGTGGATATCTAGGTGAACTTCATATATTCTAAGTACCGTTAATATTGCCAGGTATAAGCTCTAAACACTTTCTCAGTAATATGTCTTCTTGACACTCATTTTATTACCTCGTGTTGTCCATATTTCCACCATAGAAAATTGAATGTTCGTGAATCCTTGAGCTTCAGGAAGGAAGTATTATGGATGGACCTACATCACATTTTTATTTTTTTTTTATCTTTGAGCAGTATTTTTCTAAATTATATGCAGGTTCAAGGTATCGTGTAAATACCGGCATACCTGTGACATATACAGTAAGGAGTAACTTTGGCTCATTAAAGAATAAATGTATTTGGTACAAAGGTAGTTGTCAGCAACTTAAAGGTTTTGATGAGCTTCCAAATGCAGCACCATCTATAAAACCAACAAACAACAACATCTGTCCCATAAGGAAAAACAGTTAATTTTTACTTGACTACACCTCAATAAAATTTATTTCTGCACTTTTATCCTGAGAATCCAACAAAATGAAATACTATTTTCAGATCCAGTCAAAGTAGAAATGGGAAAAATAATAAAGTCTATCTTCATTAAAAAATAATACTAAACCGGGCGTGGTGGCACATGCGGCACATGCTTGTAATCCCAACATTTGGGAGGCTGAGACCGAGGATCCAGGTTCGCAGCCAGCCTCAGCTACCTAGTGAGAAACTCCACAACTTAGTGAGACCCTGTTTCAAAATAAAGAATAAAAAATAGGGCTGGGGATATAATTTGGAGGTAGACTGCCCCTGAGTTCAATCCCCCGTACTGCAATAATAATAATATTAATAACCCCTTACTCAAGGGAAGATATCTAAACACAATAGAAGCAATGCGCCTGCTGTAATGGTGTAGGTTTATTCTACCCTGCATTCTGACTCAAATACAAGGAACATCAACTGGCCAGTTCTTAAATCAGGCAATCAAGTTGATATGTAAATGAAGAAAGGGTTAGAGAATCAACTTTATGAATAATTATGAAAAAAATGTGAAGATGAAATGTATTTGTTTCTTTTAACTGGTATGCACACACAGTGCCAGGTTTGCCTGCCCAGGTATATACCATTTCTTTAGGTAGTAAGGAATTCCCAAATTTTATCAATTGCATCTTAAAAAATATATTGAACATGCTTTGATCTTTCAAACTGTTTTATACTAAAATTTCTGCTAGGGAAGATGGTTTTCATTCACCCCTTTGCTTATCTTATTTGTTAGTGTAATTGTCAAAGGAAAAAATATTATATTTTGTTTTTGATTGGAAAAAGAATGAATTTGACATTTTGAGATAATAAAGTAAAGATTCAAATGGGTTGTGTATCTCATCAAGATTATTCAAGCCTTTCTAATATGCATGGCCCAATCAAAGTTCCTCCTTGGTCTAAATAATTTTAATTAAGCAATTCTACCTTCTGTAGCGGTCATTACCAGGAGATAATTGGCTGAATCAGTAATGAAGCATTGGGCGAATGCTAAACAAACAGCAAGGTTAATTATCTGGCAGAGATGTCTGTTACCGAAATACAGTGCTGGCCTTCCAAGTTTCCTAATCCCCTGCAGCACCTCTTAGTAAATTATAATAATCCTCATTCAAATATGTTTTGCAAGTGCAGTTGCTATGCACCACGCAGGGTCAGATCAAGCGATCAAGAACCTCATTTAAATATAATAACAGTGAAGTGTGCTCTTAAAATTAGCCTATTTCTCTCAGGCAGCCTATTTCCTTTTTCTTATTTATTTCTTCCTTCAGTTTCAAATTTTGGAATAACTTTACAAATTCTGCATGTGGTAGCATCAGAACTGACAGCAAAATTTTATTTTGCTTAGAGACACAGTCCAGACGTTTATATGATTCAATATGTAACCCCATAGAATATCTAGTATTTTTTATATTCACTCAGCTATTGTTTTTCTCCTTCTTTTCATCTTGCAAATAAATCTGTTTATTATATGCTACCTGAAAACCAGATTGTTTTCAAGAAGCACAGTAGTATTTTTGTTTAGATGCATTTAGCATTTAATTTTATTCTCTTGATTTTATCCTTTAAAATAATATCAATTGTGTAAATGTTTTCACATAATAAAATGTTCTTTGAAGTTCATATCAAAACAATTCCTTCCTGAAGGTGAGAGTGAGATATTAATAAAAAATATTCTTGAGCTTGCATGCTTGCTCTTTGACCTACAGAAATGTCAGAAGTCTTTCTTTTCTTTTCATCATATTTGCTAAGATTCTCAGCATAATTTTCTAAGCCATTTTCTTAGATCACTGGATTTCTGTGTTTTAAAATTTTCTAAACTCTTGTATAATTTTGACACTATAATTGGACTCCTATTATTTGAATATATTAAAATCTAACAGGGGTAATTAAATTTTTATTAGGAGGTTTTCAGAAAGTGTTCTAAGCATTTTTTTCTTACTTCTTTAATCTGAATATAGAAGCCAATGTAGTATATGCATCTTGTATTGATGTGGAACAATACACAATTATTTGAAATATATTCATATAGATTATAGTTGAAATATTATGTTTCCTTAAGCACATGTTTTTCTAGGATTTAAGTAAGTTAATATACATTATCGGACACATAGTATGTTAATTATCTACCATTGTTACTATTATTGTTTTCATTTATTATGCAAGAGTCAGTGCATAATGTGAAAATTACAAAGAAAGCTGACTTTTTAATTTCATACAAATATTTTATAAAATTTTAGCTTTACAATGCTCAAGTAGAGGACATCATATTGTCATGTTATTATATAATACATATTACATACTATACAACATATGAGCATTATATAGTACACATGATATATGTTTATTCTATTATGTGATATATTATTATATTAATATATAATACATATTTTATATTATCAAAAGGTTGCATTAGATTCAGTTGTATATGGTCTTGATCATATTTGAACTACCTTCTTGGTTATCTGGAAGGCAAAGGAAATAATTTTGTTTATAAAAATGAAAATGATATAAAGACTGAAATTTTGGGATTCTTTTGATAGATAAATCAACATGATATAGATTTCTTATGGAAAAAATATCACGGCAATGAAAGAAACCCAAATACCTACTAGAAATATGGTACAACTTGTTTTCTTGAAGTGGATATAAATAAAAGAAAAATTTTTTACACTTGAAATAATAAAAATTCCCATGAAATTTGAGAGTTTTTTTACCTTTAAATATGACATCTTTCTTAGGGGAAAATGCTTTTTATATGCATGAATACAATTTTGATAACCAGATTTTTCACAAATATTTTGTAGATCATCTCTAGGAGTTAGTTTCTCAAATTTGTATATATAGTAAACTAAGCAGAGTTTATATGTAATTTAATCACATTTATTTATGTCTTATGTCTTAAAGTTCCCTCTTCTCCTCCTCCTCCTCCTGCTATCCTCCTCTTCCTCCTTCTCCTCCTTTTTGTTCTTCTCCTCCTCTTCCTTTTTTTTTTTTTTTTTGTGGTGCTAGGAATTGAACCCATGGGCATTTTACCTCCAAGCTACACTTCAGTACTATTTTATTTTATATTTGTAGACAGTCTCATAAAGTTACTGAAGGCCTTGCTTTGCTAAGTTGCTGAGGCTGACTTCAAATGAATCTGTGATCCTTCTATCTCAACCTTCCATGTACTGGGATTACAGGTATGTGCCACCACACCTGGAATCCAATTTTTTAAAAGAATAAATATTAGTAAGAGTATAGAAATTCCAGAGAGGCAAATCAAACTAACAAAATTTGATGTGCAGAAAATCACATTTTACACAATAAAAACCATGGAGAACCCAGGTTTTCACAGTATCCTATCTGATTAGATCCCCAGCTTCACTGTGGGTTATATGCTGGGCTTGAAAAAGTTTCCTGAATGGATCCTTGCTAAGACAAGTGGTGAGTCTCTCAAGACAAAAAGAGGGGAAGCTCTGATTTTCTGAGAGTAACATCAAGAAGAAAACAGACAGTCAATAATTAGCACCAAAGTGGACAACAAGGAAAAGATGGAGCAAGTACAAAATAAAGGATTTCAAATATTTTACCTAAATGAGGTTGACATTAGAGAGTTGATATTGGCCAGATGCATTTCTCCTTAAAATTACATACTCAGTTTAGAATCCTCCATTTTTTATTAGACATTTTATGATTTTAAAACATTGCTTTGCTAAAGAAAAAAAGGCCCCTGTAAAATATAGTGAATTAAAGTGTTAAAATCCATTTAATTGTTTTGATCCAAATTCATAGCTAATAGAAAGATGTAATACATGTTTAATATCTATCTAATTTGGGAAGGGAGTTATCCAACATAGCTACTCATATTCATAGGAATATTGTGAACATGGCATATTTTCACCTGTAGTCCACAAATCAGAAATTTAAGATATGCCTCAAACTGAAGTGACCCTGTCTCACCAACATACCTCCCTGTCTCACCAGCATACCTCCATGTGTATGTACACACACATACACACACACAAACACACACACTGAAGAAACTGATTTCGAATGGTTCTGATTTCACAGTACTTGAAGATAGATGTGATAGATGTCTACTAAAAAAAATCCATTTTAATTTTCCTAAAATTTCAAATCTCATTAAGCTTATCCAAAGGAAACACATCTATTAGCTTTGTTAGATGTTTGCAATATATTTCTGATAAGAATTAATACATATTTTCTCCTCGTTCTAAATAGAGAAATAAAATATCTTCAAAGGTCCTCTAATGCATTATTATATTAAAATGGGTACAATTTACTTATCCACATCCATTTTCAATCTCTCAGTTATTTTACATGCATTTGTTATTTCTTTAGACTGAATTCACAAAGAAGAACCCAGTTTCCAAGTTTGATTCAAAAGTGTCATATTAGTCACATTACCTTGCTGAGCTATTTGAAAGTTTTTTATTCCTCCCTGAATTCAACAAAAAGGATAAAAAGATCTTACTAGAGGTTAATATTACATAATGAAATAAAAAGAAAATTTAAAATTCCCCAAACAAATTGAACTTCTTAATATTTAAGAAAGGAGAATGCATTTCTTTTTTTTAATGGTAATTAAAACTGCAAGGACACGATAGTCTTTATTTTATAAATTCTTTACTGTGTAGATATTGCTTTATATTTTTTCATCTTACATTTTTGTAACACATGAACAATTATGAATTATGCAGGTAAATACATAAAATGAAGAATTAATATTTTTATAAATTATAGTGGCCATAGTTTGGGGTTTAGCTATAACTTTCATTACACCTTGCCTATATTATGACTAATCATGGTCTGTCATATATAGTCCCAACTGCTAAACTAATATAATTTCAAAAGCATATGTAAATCAAATAATTTCTATTAGAAAGCATGTTTATTTTACAAGTATTTATTTGAACATTGCAATTATTGTTCATTCCCAAATGCCTACTACTTGCCAGTAGCTGGTACTATAGAAATGACCAAAATTACTATTCAGAAATATATCATGGTATGGTAGGGAAAGATGATAAGGCCCAATTCACCAAAATAAACAAGATGTGTTTAAATCAAAGTATGTTTAGGAGTGCTATGGTTGTGTAGATATATGACTAACTCAGCGTGGCAAGGGAGAGTTAAGGAAAAATAGGCACAATCTTCCTATTATGTCTTCCTGAGGTTAGAGAATGCAGAATATGATCAGGAGAAGTGTTAATAGTATTTCAGGCAACTTATGCTTTATATTCAGTGGCACCAAGGTGTGAAATAAAAGTGCAAAAGAGCATATTCTGGGAACCGTGTGTAGGTTGATATGATGGGAACATATGGAGTGTGTAGGGGAATTTTTGGAGTTGGAAATGGAAATACATATAGAAGCTAGATCACTAAGTTCTATAAGTAATTACAAGAAATTTGGACTTTTTTATAAAGAGTGTTACATTCTTTTTTTGTTGTTGTTTTAGCAGCCAAAGAGGTATACATGCTTATAGCTGCTGCTCATCTCTGGATTGACTCATGGTATTTTTTTTGGGGGGGGGGATGGAGGTGGAGGGGAAGGTTGACATTTCTCATACTATTGAAAAGTAGTTTTTTTTTTCAAATTTCTCTACTGAAACTTGGGTATGGACTCTGTTTTACTGATTCAACTTTGACTAATAATAGATTATTAAAAATAATGTCATTCTGAACATCCTTGTGCATGCTTTATGATTCATAAATGAAAGAATTTTCTAGAAATGCATGTCCCATATAACAAACAGTGGATGTACATGGTCACTGAGTTTGTATGCAGTCATACTGGTTTGAGATGTGATCTAAATATAAAATAAACAACTGATCTGAAGATAGTGTGATGCGAAAAATAAGAATGCAATGTATCTCATAAAAAAAACTTTTAGTATGATTGTATATCAAAATAATAATATTTTAGATAGTAAAAGAAGATGAAACACTAATCTTTATCAATTTATATTCTAAAATATGTCAGCTAGAAAATTTTAATTATTGCTAGTTGAAATTTTAAATTTATATCTGGTGTTCACATTGAATACCTATTCAACAGAATTGCTCTAAGTTATATGATTAGAGGTAGATTTAATAAGTTATGAGTTTTCATGTAACCTCAATAATAGTAGAAAATGTCAAGTGGTCTTCTTACTTCATCAGCAAAGCATAAGAATTTCAATTTGTTCCACATCCTTTGCCACAATTTTACTATATTCATACTATTTTTGCTATCCAATGATACCTGAATGCATTTACCAGGTCACTAATGACTTTGTGTGCCTTATTATATTTGTTCATTTATATGCCATTTATGAATAGCATCTTTTTAAAATTATTAATGAATTGAAATTATACATCATAGCAAGGTTCAATGTGTTAAAAATATATATGCACATAGCTCTTGGTGTATTTCCCTTCACATCCGACAAATAAATGTTTAGTATAGAACTCTGAGGAGGAGAGATTCTCTATACATTTCTAACTTTAATAATATGTGGCCATGTTTTTACTTATAAATAACTAATGAATATCTAAAAAACATTAAATATATAAATAATTTAGTTTCATTAAATGGAAGCAACTAATACTTTTTAACATGTTATTTAGATGTAAATAGTTTCAGATTTATATTGGGCCACAGCATATATTCCAGACTACATAAGTATATTCAAAACAGGTCTGATATTTTTACTTTTAAAAGAAAGAAATGTTAATCCTTTTACTGATATGATCATAATGAATGAGATCCTCTCCATTGCCAAAGCTCTAATGCATAGCTAGGCTTAGACAGCCAGAGTTCTGTTTCACCTGTCTCAGGGCCTTAGAGACAGGGAGCAGATGTTTGTTGGAGAGCATGTTTGATAGCAAATCTTTGTTTCAAGATACTGAATCTCTTATGAGAAAAATAAAGCAGTTTAGATGTATTTACAATGGAAAGAAGTGTTTACAATTTAAAGCTGTTAGCAAATTATCTTCATGCCCATCATAAATTCAATTTATCAAAATCCACCCTGTTATCACTTCAGGCTTATATAAGCTCAAATTGAACAAAACACTCAAACCAGTGGTAAAGTCCATAAAGGAAAGGTGAATAGAATCATAAATCACTTGTTTGAAACTTGCACTTAGCCTGCTACTGCATATGGAACCCCATTTCTTGGCAAAACACACACAGACGTATTTTTCTTCTGGTTGTTAAGCATACAAAAACTGTGAAGAATGGCAGTTAACATGGGAGTTTGAGAAAAATCTCAATGTGAGCATTTGAAATATTACTTAGGAGAAAAACTAAAATGGATAAAGTGAAATGTATTTATGAACACTTGAGACATGAGAAGGGTGAATAAATATAAATATTAGAGAAGAGATAATTTTCAACTTTTATCTATGCCAATGTGAATATTGAGTATTAAAACACTGAGAGTTGGCTGTGAACATTACTAATTTTCACTCATAACTTTTTGAGTTATGTGAGGCACAAAGGAGCACAATAACTAAAATTATGAATTCTATATTCTTAGCTTTAAAGGTAAAAATGCATCAAAACAAAAAGCATTTTCTTAAAATATTACCCTTTCAATATTGTCTATAAATCATTTGATACTGCTTATGAGATGTAAATTGAGCAATAAAAATAAGCAACCAGACTAAATTCAGCAATCAATATCCCTGTAAAGAAAACACACATTTTTATATTTCTTCAGTATCTTTAAGGAAAGAAAACTAGGTAATAAGAATCAAAATAATCTTACCTAACACTTTAATATTTTATTGAAGTAATTTGAAATAATTTCTTATTTTTTATCCATCTGCTTTCTTCCTTAAGGTAGAATAGCCTCTTCAGCATAGAACAATGAATATATATATTCAAAAAAAAATATATATATATATATTTTTACTACTGTAACTGAGTGGTCTCAAGCCAATGATTTGCACCAGACTATATGTCCTCTGGAAACAGGACTGTGTTAAATTCTAAGCTGATACATACTAGAAGTTCAAAAACAAAATAAAAAGTAAATTAATAAAGGATGATAATATTGGAATTCATGAAGCCAGCAATCTGTTTCTTCAGATTTAAATTTAGTGTTTGCATACTTTTCTGTTAATCATATATTTTGCATAGACTCTTTACTCCTAGTCATGACATAAAAAAGAAACTCTTCTTAGGATTCAATCTGGTTACCAGATCTACAGAGACAATTTTGAAGGTTATATAATACTATGGCTTTCAAAAGCATGAGAAAATAAAAGACACTGAATGACAGCCCACATCATAGACACCTAAAAAAAATGACACATTCAAAAGAAGTGAAAAATGCAGCGATATTACTCTTAGATGTAGAAAATAAATGATCAGGCTTATTCTAATTAGTGGATGCTCATTATAATATGTCACATATAATACTAAGATCAAAGATAAAATTTCTACCATATTATGGTAACTCCTCAGAGTGAAATGATAACCAATGAATCTGTCCTAAAGTTCCACATATTCTCCACTAAAGCAGTGACAATAATCATCTCATTTTCCCAATGTTTGGCTACTAAGATATCAAAAGATATTTTAGCTAAACTCATACTATAGGAAGAGGAAATAAGGGGAAAACTATACATTAACTTTTGGATAGAATTACAATTCATGATTTAGATTTAATTTGAGTGATTGTTATCTTGTCTTTGAATTTGCTTGCATAACTTTTCTTAGATATATTTCAGATTATTCAATAAATATAATAAGTAAGACATTTACATAATGCTTTCCTCATATCTCATACACACACACATGCACACACAAATATATATATATATGCATATACATATATATATATATAAAGTTGCTAAGAATACAAAATAATAATTCCAAATTATTGGAAACCAATTTAAATATAAAACATGCATTATGATGAAGAAAGACATTGAGGTTAGTCATGTGTTGGTACTGAGGTCAAGGAATCAGTACAAACCTACCATTCTTTGCAAAAACCTATTATCTTTCTAAGGATTGAATACCTGTTATCCTTGTCTTCCAAGATGACATTTTAGGAAATGATTAAGTTAAGTGACAATTCGGATAAATTTAGGTCTTAGATGTTTTTATTTTAAAGTCTGGAGAATATTCCAATAGCTTTTATCCACAAACACTGCCTCTATGAATTAAATAAATAGGTAGAAATGAATAAATAGAAATACCAACACTCAGGGTGTTTTGGTTTAGAAAATTGACCAATATTCCAGATTATTAAAATTATCAATCTATTCTTGAAGGCATATACCAGCATACCATACTTAGCAAGTTATTCCTGTTTATATGAAGAGGAACATGATCTCAGCCATAAGAATTTAAAATTTGTAAGCTAATCACCCCTGTATAATAAATAACTTTTTCTAGTATTCAAGTATTTTATCATAGTGCTGTGTAACTCAAAAAGATAATCTCAAACTGTTTTTATCACCATGTAAAAAAGATTACAAACCATAATCGTTTTTTTTTTTATTCCTGGGATGCAAGGATGGTTGAATACACTTAAATTAATAAATGTGATAAGCTACAATAATAGAATGAATATTAATTCATAATATCTTAGTACATTCAGAATAAGCATTTGACAAAAGTCAGTATCATTTCGTAATTAAAAGTAAGTAACAAATTAGATATAGAAGAAATGTACTTCAACATAATGAAGGCCATATAGGACAACCCCATAGCTAACTCAATAAAGCTAAAATCATCGCCACTAATATTAGAAATAAGACAAGAATGCCCACTCTTGCTACCTTTATTCAAAATTGTATTGGAAAATCTAGCAAGAGCAATTAGACAAAAGAAAAAAAGGCATTAAATAAAATATAATTAAAATTACCTGCTTCTACATGATACAATTTTATATATAGAAAATTCTTCATACTCAACCACAAAAATAATAAATGAATTCAATACATCTTCAGGTTACAAAATCATGCAAATATCAGTTTCTGTACACTATCTAAAATAAAGAAAAAAATCCATGTATAATTGCATCAAAATAATTAATTACAAATAAACTTAACTAAACTTGTGAAAGATCTTTTATTGTGAACAATATAACATTGATGAAAGAAACTGAGGAAGAGACAAATAAATGAAAATATATACCATGTTCATAGAAACATTAAAATTGTTAAAATGAACCATTAATAAATCATGAGCAATTGCTACCAAATTTCAATTACATTTTCTACAGAAGTATAAGGAGCAGTCCTAAAATGTGTTTGAAGTCACAAAAGGTCCTGAATAAATAAACACTGAGCATGAAAAATGTAGCCAAAAGCATTATACTTCCTGTTTTCAAATTATATTATACAGGGTACAGTAATCAAAATATCACAATAATGGCATAAAAATAGGTCTGTAGAGCAGTCCAACAGAACAAAAAGTTTAGAATTAAGTAAAATCAGTCATGGACAATTCATCTTTCACAAAGTCGCTAAGAATAGAAATCATACCCTCCAATAGTTTTGAAAAAAACTGGATATCTACAAGCAAAAATATAGTCATACCCTTTTCTTATCCCATACCCAAACTCTGCTTCTTTCCATTTCCAACTCCACCCCTTTTTGTTACTGGTATCCCCAAATTACATGTTTATGCATGTGTACCCAGAAACAAAAACTTATTATTCTTTATTTTAAATGCAAATGTTATTATTTTAAATACAAGGATTCCTTAAATTATGTAGAAAAAAGAATATTTAAAAATAAAATTATAATAGCACTAGATTTTAGGGAAATAATTTTAAGCAATATTTTGTTCCATTAAATCATGCTGTTGGTGTCCTTTCATTTCACTGTGAAGAACTCTGTTAAGAATTTCTTGCAGAATTTGTCTAGTGATAATGAATTTCCTCAGCCTCTGTTTATCTGGGATATCATATCTCCCTGATGTTTGAAGGACAGTTCCCTCAAATATCGGACTGTCATTTGACAGTTTTGCATTTTAGAACTTTCAGTTTATCATGCCTTTTTTTTTTTTTTTTTTTTTTTTGGCCTCCAAAGTTTCTGATGAGAAATATTCAAAAAATTGTGTTGAAAATTTTTGTGTGGGATGAGTCACTTTCCTCTTGTTGGTTTCATTCCTTTATCTTTGCCTTTTAAAGTTTTATTATAAAGTGTATTGAGATGATACTCCGATTTTATTTTTTGTGTTTTTTTGTTTGTTTGTTTTTTCTTCTTGAGTGTGTTCATGCCTTTCAAATTTGGAAAGTTTTCAGCTATTATTTTTTGAAATGTTCCCTCTGCTTCTTTTTCTCTGTTCAATGACTCATAATACTCATGTTGGTTCACTTTATTGTGCCCCAAAATGTCCACTTTTCTTTGATTTATTTTCTTTCTATTCCTCAATCTGGTGATGTTTTTATTATATTATCTCTAATCTTACTATCTTTCTTTGAACTGCTCAAGTCTGCCTTTGAATCCCTCTACAGATATATTTTCTCTTTTCATTTCAATTACTGTACTTTTCATTTCTAGAATTTATTTTGCGTTTCTTTTTAGGAATTCTATTTATATTCCCATTTTTCACATACAACAATTTCTTGAGTTTCTCCATATACTGTTTTGGTGTTCTTAGTACCTTGAAGGCAAAGGCAAATGTCTGAAGTTTTCTCCAATAGAATTACCATCAGCCATTTTCCAGGAGCAGTTTCTGTTTTTTGTTTTTACCCTAAATGGGCTATATATTTCTACTTCCTTCTATCTATGTAACTTTTTTGAAAACCCAATGTTTGAATCTAATAATGAGGTAGCTCTAAATCAGATTATTCCCCTTACCCAAAGTTTGATGTTTTGTTTGTTTATTATAAGCTTCATGTGTGTCACTGGTCAGCCTGAGGTGAAAGTTTTACTCCTTTCTCTGTGATATGTTCTCAACTTTAAACTTCCTTTGTGACGTGTTTTCAACTTTAAACTTCCCTTGTGATTTGTTCTCAGCTTTCAAATTGTATACATATACACAATTGGTTTTGCATGTTACAGGCTTTAATATATGATTTATAAAAGATAAACAAGTAAAAAATGAAAATAGGATAAGACAGGATGCCATATCACTTCAGGAAGAGGAGGGTTGGTTTCCAACAGTGGGCATCCATCTCTATCTGTACTTCCGTGATGAGAAGAAACAATCACCTCTCTAAGTAAAGATATTTAACATTTGGAAAACAGGGTCATTTTTGTCTTTTTGGTTCCCATAGACTCTGCAAACTACTCTGGCAATACACGCACATCTGCCTGCCTTGGTGCAAAGGGGTCATGAAAGGAAAGTTGCTATTGTGTTTAAAGCTGAAATTGATTCTCAACCTCAGTTAACTGTCCATTCCTTCCCCTGGAAGTTACAGGATTTCATAGAATCTAGATTCCAAAATAGTTCCATCAGACAGATTCTGTCACTGCAGTTATTGTCTTGGTGACCAGAACGATTTCTATTATTTCCTTTTCTATCATCTTAGAATCCTTTCCCTAGAAATAAATCTTAAGTCTTTTCCTAGGCCTGTGGTTAACTGTTTCTTGGCTTCCCCCCCATAGAAAAATTAATTATGTAAAATTTGAAGATAATTCAATGAAATAACAATTTTTAATTTATTTTTTGTTAATTGGTGCATTGTAATCATACATCTTTATTAGGTACAAGCTGATAAAGGCATATATGCACACATTTCTCATTTAACCCCTTTCCCTATTCCCATCACACTCCCTCGCCCTCCCTCCTTCTCAAGTTCAGTTTAGTGATTGACTTTAATATCACCAAATAAATAACCTAATGACACAACTCAAAGCACTTGAAAAACAAGAACAGTCTAACCCCAAAGCTAGTAGAAGACAGGAAATTATGAAAATCAGAGCAGTAATTAATGAAGTAGAGAATAAAAAACCATACAGAAAATCAATAAAACCAAAAGCTGGTTTCTTGAAAAAAAAAATAGATAAACTATTGGCCAACCTAACCAAAAGAAAGAGAGAATCAACCCAAATTACCAAAACCAACAGAGGATCATCAGAAACTATTTTGAAAACCTATACTCCCACAAAATGGAAAATCTAGAAGAAATTGAGAGAATTATAGACACATAATACCTTCCTAAATTGAGTTAAGAAGATATAAAAACCTTAAACCCAGCAACAACAATCAAAGAGATAGAAACCCCAATAAAGATTTTACCATCAGCCGGGCGTGGTGGCGCATGCTTGTAATCCCAGCATTCGGGAGTCTGAGACCGGAGGATCCGGGTTCGTGGCCAGCCTCAGCTACCTAGTGAGGCATTCCGCAACTTAGTGAGACCCGGTTTCGAAATAAAGAGTAAAAAAATAGGGCTGGGGGTATAGCTCGGAGGTAGAACGCCTCTGAGTTCAATCCCTAAGTACCGCAAAAAAAAAAAAAAAAGATTTTACCATCAAACAAAATCAGCGCCAAATGGTTTTCCAGGTGAATTTCATAAAACATTTATAGAAGACCTAATCCCAATATTCCTCAAACTATCCCATGAAATGGAAAGAAATGGGACCTTCCCAAACACATTCTATGAAGTCAACACCGCATTAATACTAAAGCCAAATAAAGACAAGTTTTTTTTAGAAAAGTTTTGCCTTATTTTTATTTTTCTGGGCAATGTACATTTATGTAGGACAAGAGTCTAGTTGTAGATTTTCTTTTACTGATAAATATAACCACAACCATGGTGGTGTTTGGATGCATTATTCAGTAACCTTATTTTTTCCTTTTAAATGTGTATTTTATATTTTACACAAACTAATACTAAAAAATTAATTTAGCTAAATGTTTTTGACTATTCTTAGCACTTCATATATCTTAATTCTATATGACTGTAAGAGATAGGTGAAGAAATTGAGACACAAAGCATTTGTACAGCTTGAAATTTTAGCACCCCAGAATTTTAATACCAATTTGGCTCATAAACCTAATCTATTCACATTCATATTCTTATTCTTTTTTTCTTCTTCTTTCTAATCCTCCTTCTTCTTACTTCTTCTTTATCATTTTTCTTTCTTCTTGTTGTGGTATTGGAGATTGAATCCAGTATTTGCTGTCACATAGGCTAGCAAGTGCTCTACCACAGTTCCTAAATCTGATATTTTAATCACTGCATATAATTAGATTATTGTTTAATAACTTGATATGCAATTTTATATTTTTAAGACCTATATTCATTTTGCATCTTTGGATACTTTAACCACATGACAACATAGTCATTACTAGAATACTTTTCTTGATAATAGCTTATTAAACAAAAAACCATATATATATACACACACACAAAACCAGATTTTTCAAATTCTCTTTAAACCATTTTAACATATCCCTGGCTCTCTTTTAATTAGATAGTTAATTAAAACATTTGGAACATGTCAATTTATATTTGAAATTTTTTAATTTATTTATTTTTGTTTTAGTACTAGGAATTGAATCCAGGGTCATTGCACCTTGAGCTAAACTCCGGGCCCTATTTTATTTTTTATTTTGAAACAGTCTTACTAATTTGCTGAGAGTTTTACTAAATTGCAGAGACTAGCTTCAAATCTGAGATTCTCCTTTCTCAATTTTCCAAGTAATAAATTATAAGTATGTGCCACCATGCCTGGTGACTTCTTAACTTTTTGAGAATTAGTAATAATTTAAAGAAATCTCTAAAAATCATACATAGACATAAGCCATGTTTTCTGACATAACTATACTCCCAAATTATATGGAAATATGCTACGCAATTGTAAACATTTTAAAATGGGTATTTATTAAGATATTTAAATATTTACAGATTATACAAAAATATTAAAATCCATCAAATATAATAGAAGTCCAAGAAGATACTACAGAACCATAATTTGTTGATATTGATATAAACATCATATATAGTAGGAAATAGAAGTCAACAGACATATTTAAAAGCTGTGGAAAAATACTTATTTCAAAGATATGAAGATTGGGATTAGGAATATGTTAATATAAGTAATAGTGAAAAATATGTCAAAGAAAAACAAACCATTTTAATAGCTTTAAAAATATTTGATAAAATTTAGAATATATGCATTATGCAATGAAAGCTAGCAAAGCAATCATTAATAATAATACACATATAATGGGGAGGGAATCGGGGA
>PVLC010006402.1:56871-69843 GCA_004027655.1 Graphiurus murinus
TTTTTTTTTTTTTTTTTTTTTTTTTTTTTTGTGGTACTAGGGATTGAACCCGGGGCATTCTATCTCTGAGCTACAACCCCAGTTCAATTTTTTATTCTTTACTTTGAAACAGGGTCTTACTAAGTTGCGGAGTGCCTCACTAAGTAGCCGGGGCTGGCCACAAACCTGGATCTTCCGGTCTCAGCCTCCCAAGTACTGGAATTACAAGCATGCGCCACCACGCCTGGCTACTAGTCCCATTATTCTTAATGGTAAATATCTAGGAACATTTCAATTACAAAAAATAAATGAATAAACTTTTATTATGACTATTGTCAATTCTGCTCAACATGATAGTAAATTGAAGCACAAGTATTCTTCTGGAAAAAGGCAACATATCCCTTGTAGAGTACATAATGGCTAATTTATTATTGCCAAATATATTATAATAATTATTTATAATATTTATACATAAGTACATAAAAATATTTTTATGCTCTAATTGAAAAATGATGACTTTGAGAATATAATGGAGAAAATGTGCCCCAGCTGTAACACCAAGAAAATATCTACTACATATTAGTTTACAAGGAGGATATGAGAAAGCTATAAAGCATAAATCAAGCACTACATACATAGAGAAAACATATAATTATTACATTGGAATAGGAATACTCAATCTTAAAAGAAAGTCAATTATCCCCAAATTATTTATCCTTAAAATGCTCTCTTACTTGAAATTTTTATGATGGCAAAATTCTAAAATAAAACAGGATAAATAAATGCATAAGGATAACCAAGAAACAACAAAAAATTAAAGAAGGATTTGGAGGACAGCATTGTTTTCACAATAATTATAACAATGTGATGCATGCACAAAAAAAAAAACAGATACAGCAATTATACATTAAAATGTACTGATAGCATAAAGTTGCTATTTCAAAGATCAAGACATAGTTTTATTTTTTTCAATGTTTTAAATGTTCCACCTAAGACAAAGTTGTTATTGTGCCTACATGTAGAGGGCCCAAACACAAGATCCCAACCCACCTCTAAAACAGCAAGTATATTAGAGATCAACATCTACTATGGTATATAAAGAAAGGAAAACAGTAAGACAATTTCTTCAGTAAAAAGAAATCTTCAGAAAATGGCAAGAAAGATGTAGAAATGCCAATTGGTTGAACCAGGATATGAAGCTGACTGTGATGTTTGACCCAACCTGATGTGGAAGTCACCTGAGAGGTTTCTATCACTAGAGGTGAAGGCTGCAAAAGAACAAAACTCTTTAATGAATGAATAGAGAGAATTACAGGATCAATGGATGTCAGTAAGGGGAATGAAGAGGTGAGCTGACATGAATAGTAACAGAGAATTATTTCTAAGTTGGAAAATGTGATAAGAAGCTGTAAAGAGCAAGCAAGATGTTCCCAACTTTACTTCTGACTATCATTTACCTCATTTTTTTCCATCCTCCTCATTCTTCCTCTGTATTTTGATTTTGTATTTGATTCTTATTTTGTTTCCTTCTTTTTTTTTTTTTTTAAGAATCTACCCACTCTGTTATAAATCAGTTTTTTATAACTAGGCATGAAATATAATTACTGAAAACTCCAGTTATCTTTCTTGGGCTGTTATTTTTTTTTAATTTCATGTTTTTTCAGCCTGACTCATAAAATTAAATTATATATTAATCCATTTAGATACAAACCAGAAGAAAATATTGTAATTTATCTGATAAATAACTGGTGAAAGAAAACAAATTTCTTTCTCTCCATGTGTAATACAACATGTGATATGACAGACACTAATATATATTAACACTAGTACTACAAATATAAAGCTATAAATATAGCTTAATTACATAGAGATAGTAAGGAGAACCTTGTATATAAAGTCTTATGGAACTTGGGTTCCATCTACCTTCAATAAGTCCCATTGTAGAATAAATAATTAATGGACAAGCCAGTAAAATATTATTGTTTTAGTCAAAATATATCTAGCATCACCTATTCTTCTCATGCCCATTGTGAAGAACAGAGACATTTTATTTAACTTAGACATTATTCAATATGTTGTTTCTAAATATGAGACTTTAAGTCAGGCATAGTAATATATGTCTGTAATCCCAAAACTTGTGAAGCTGAGACAGGATTGTGGGTCTGAGGCCAGCCTTGGAAATTTAGCAAGGCCCTCATTAGCAACTTAATGAGACCCGGTTTCAAAATAAAATGAAATAGGCCTGAGGATATAGCTCAGAGGTAAAACACCCGATAAGAAAAAACAAAAATTTAAAAAGAGGTTGGCTTGAGAAAGTAATGATGGCATATATATAGGGTTTTCATATATCTTTATGAAATGTTACAAGTTATTTTGGATTCCAGGATTGGATGTTTAAGTGGCAAAGCTTGTTGGGGATCTGGAGCATATTTCCTTGGTCTACTTTTCCTTTTAGGTGTTGATTAGAGTGTGAGATAGCAAGTTTTCTATCACAATGGTAAAATGTTACAAATTGCTCTTGGAAACCAAAGACTTACTCTAAGGATAAATTCCTAAATATAAACAAAGTAGATTGTGTAAAGACAAAGTTTTAAAAAATTGAAATTACCTAGGCTACTTTTATTTGTATTTTCCAATTATCATATTATTTTACATCATATTTGGTAATATACCTATATTTCAAGGTCACCTTTAATAAGCTCTGAATTTTATAACCACAGCTGATTTTGATTAGTATCCAACCATCTAAATCTTACCTTCTAAAGAATAAAACTTATAAAAAACATTTTACTTTACCATATTATATCTTTTTCATTTTACATTTAACATTTTAAAATACAACCTCAAGGTGCTGACAAGTAAGATATTGGTGAAATAGGTACAAGGTAAATAATTTGTGTGCTTACAGGTATACTGGCTATAAATGTAATAAATTATAATTACATTTAAATTAATAGGAGGTGAAACATGAAAAGTAAATAGCACAATATAGTAACTCATAATTATAATGTTTATGAAAGATTATTTATAACAATTATTTGTTTATTTGACCATTGGAAAGTTACTTATTTAATAAAAGTATATGGAGTAGTATGACCATAGACTTGTAATCATTAGACTATGTCACTGAATTTCTGTATCCTAATCTGTACAAAGGAGAATGTTTCCTTACTCTATGCGCATGACAACTACTATTGGTTGTCTCTAGGAATCATCATGCTTAGGATCCCTCTATGCTCCTGGGACCTAAACCTAAAGAATAGGGCATTTTATGACAACTTCCAATTACAATGTGGTAGTCTTCATCTATTGATAGTCAAAATAATACAGTTCTTACCTCTTTGAAAAAGAATTGATTTAGAATATAGCATTCACAGATAAAAGGAAATAATTTAAAACAAACCAAATATTTATGAAAACTTGGTAAGTTTTCACATACAGAGTTGAAGAGACTGTCAAACTTACATCACATAGACTTGGGAGAAATATAAAAGAATGTAATACATACAATTGATATCTAAACACCAAGGAGTAAACAATTCAGAAACAGCTATTATATATCTAGTTGATATAATAATGAAAATCAAATCAAAGCTTAATAAATAAATGAAGTTATACTAGAGTGTTTAGGGCAAAATATTAACAAAGAAATAAAAGGGAGACTTCTGTTTTAAACTTGTTCAGGTTTGTATCTTCTCTTTTAAAATAAAATTACTGGCTGTGAGTGGGAAAAGATTATTCTTATTAAGTCAAAATAAAAGGGAATATTAATTTGTTTAATTTTAATGTTGCAACATGGCAGCTCAGTGTGCTATATGGCAATGTCCTGAGATTCTCAGGACACCGTAAAAGTATGCTCTTTCATTGTCATTTGAACTGGTAATTTATGTTATGAATGTTTCTACTCTGAAAATGAAGAAAAAAAATCCATGAAAAGGGTAATTAATATGCTTGAGTTTTCTCTAAAGCATCCTGATTTATGCATACAGGCTCTGGTGTGAAACTGCCTGGTTCATATTCCCTTATATTAGAAACCAAACTAGTTTTTTTAATATACCCTATCACATAAAATTGGTAGAGCATTAAATGAAAGAATATATGTAAAGAGCTTGCTGTTAAATAATTATCAATTTTATACATTATGTAAAAATGAAAAATTTAAATGTGAACAGACATTTAGATGTTTTGCTTTTATAAAATATGTTTGATTTGCAAAGATAAGTAAAACCCACCTCAATGACTTCTTCACCTACCAAGATTTTATTGTCTTATTTTTCTTTTATAAATGAATTTTTAGAATAAAATTTAGTTTTAAACCATATGTAAATAGGTAAGATGCATACATATTAATGAGATACCTTTGAAGTTTTGATACATAAGTACATTGTGTAATATTGATATTCGGATTATATCAGGGTATACATATATATTGCCTCAAACATTTACCATTTAAGTATGATAAAAGTTTTAAGGGTTATTTATTTATTTATTTATTAGTAATTAGGATTGAATTCCAGGGGCATTCTACCTCTCAGCAAGATCTGAGCCCTATTTTATTATTTTGTTTTGAAACAAAACATATAACCACTTAATTATGTAATTATGGTAAAAATTTAAAGATATTTATTTATTTATTTATTTATTTATTTATTTATTTATTTATACATACATACATACATACAGGAATGGAACCCAGTTGCATTCTACCTCTGAGTTAGATACACAGCCCTATTTATTTTATTTTATTTTATTTTTTTGAAACAGGAACTCATTAAGTCACTGAGGATCTTGCTTAGTTACTGACGCTAGTCTTGAACCTGACATCTTCCTCTCTCAGCCTCCCAAGTACTAAGATTACAAGTGTGTGCCACCATTATAGTTAGATATAAAATGGCCTGTGAAGAGTTCATAAATTGGTTTGGAGTTGATGTAATTTAGTCATAAGGGTTGCAATCTCAGCCGTGGATAAATCTATTGGATGGTTTCTTAGGCCAGTATGGTGTGACTGCAGAATATAGGTCCCTGAGGATGTGGCCTCGAGGTTATATATAGTTTATATGCTTCCTACTCTTTTTTTTTCTAGACTCGGTAAGATATATGCTTTTTAAAATTGGTGCATTGTAATCATACATCTTTGTTAGGTACGAGTTGGTAAAGTTATACATGCACACACACTTATCATTTAACCCTTCCCCAATTCCTGCTTCCCTCCCTCCCCCCCCCTCCTTCTCAAGTTCTGTTTAGTGATTGATTTTGATATGTTTTTGAAAGTACATCATATACATTAGGGTGTCCCCCCCCCATCACTTCAGTTAAGTCACTTTCTTTGCTCATCTAAGGTTTCTCTTTCCTCTTCTAGAGTCTCTCTTATGTCCCACTTTCTCCCTAGCTTCGACATATTAGGAAGAGAATCTGACTTTTTTACTTTTTGTGACTGACTAATCTCACTTAGCATAATGTTTTCCAGTTCCATCTATTTCCCTGCAAATGGCATGATTTTGTTCTTCTTTGTGGCTGAGTAGAATTCCATTGTGCACATATTCCACAGTTTTATAATGCATTCATCTGTTGATGGATATCTTGGCTGGTTCCATAGTTTGCCAATTGTGAACTGTGCAGCTATAAACATAGATGCACATGTATCCATCTGATAGTTTGGTTTCCATTCTTTTTTTTTTTTTTTTTTGCGGTACTGGGAATTGAACTCAGGGGCATTCTACCTCCGAGCTACACCCCCAGCCCTATTTTTTATTCTTTATTTTGAAACCGAGTCTCACTAAGTTGCAGAGTGCCTCACTAGGTAGCTGAGGCTGGCCGCGAACCTGGATCCTCTGGTCTCAGCCTCCCGAATGCTGGGATTACAAGAGTGCGCCACCACGCCCGGCTGGTTTCCATTCTTTTGAATAGATATCCAGAAGTAATATTGCAGGATCATATGATAGGTTCATTTCCATTCATCTGAGGATCCCCCATACTGTTTTCCAAAGTGGTTGCACTAATTTGCAATCCCACCACCAACAATGTATTAGGGTTCCCACTTCTCCACACCCTCACCAGCACTTGTTGTTTGTGTTTTTGATGATTGCCATTCTAATTGGTATTAAGTGAAATCTCAGGGTAGTTTTGGTTTGCAGTTCCCTGATTGCTGATGATGTAGAGCATTTCCTCATACATTTATTGGCCATTTGCAATTCTTCTTTTGTGAGGTGTCTATTTGATTCCTACTCTCTTGAACTTTCTCTTGCCTCCAGCCTCCAATATATGAGGAACACAGCCTATGTGTTCTCCCTTTCTCACTTCTCACAGCTGCCATACCCTGAGATGCACAGTTCCTGGCCTCACATAGACTGAATCTCAATATCTCCAAATAAAACCTTAAGCTAATAAATCTTCCTTCCTCTAAGTTACATGGTCAAATCTTTTACATTATAGCTTTGAAAATGCTGACTAATATACCATTCCTGGCTTCTTCTAGCTTTTTGAAATTTATAGAACATTATTGTTACCTGTGGTCACCCTAATGTGCAATAGGCCTTCTTTTCCTATCTAGCTGTAACTCAACAGCCATTAATACACCTTTCACTCTCCCTCCTTCACTTCTATTTTCCCAGCCTCTGGCAACTACCATCTACTTAACATGGTTTTAGTGACTAAAATTCTATTTTCAGTAAATTTAGTATTTAAATAAATATAATTAAAAAGGGAATAAAATGTTATTATAATGATCAATGGCCTATTATTCATGAAAAAATAATTATGAGAGAGTATAAAATCACCTTAGAAAATAACTTTAAACCCTAAATTCATAAATGACTTTTTTAGGGAGGAAGATTTTCATTATCTTCATACAATATCTTAGTCTGAATTTGGCAAAATTCTGATTTACTGTATATTTTAAGGCACTAGATATCTTCATTTCAGACAACAGTAACTTTGCACTCATTTAAATTATTTTCACCTGGTTCCTTCTACATTTCTTGTGAAATGTGTAATACAATACTGCCTGATATAACTACACACACACACACATATAAAGTTATTGAGAACAGTAATTTTATATTCTATATTGGATGGAATTTAATTCCTCCCCTAGATATGAAAGTCTTATGAGAGTTTAGTAGATGAATACCCTTCCTAGATGTTTATAGTTCTAAACTACCTAACTCAGCTGTCATATATTTGTTTATCCTCTTTTGAATAATTGTATTTATGTTGGACTAGTCTCTGTCATCTATTTTATATGTCCCAGTTACCTGCGGTAGGGGCTCATGGAGTGAAAATAATTTAATAATTTTCCAAAAAGTAGTATCAGTCATATTTAACTTAATTTCTTCCTTTCATTTTTGTCAACTAAAAATACAATGGTTTTCCTCAAAGACTTGTTTTATATAAAATAAAGTTATGAGAAATTTTACCATAATTTTACATAAATATATTGTATATTAATTTGGCCAGCATGATAAATTTATTTTATTTGAACATTTTCCAATATAAATTCAGGCTATTGTTTCAGCTAATATTTACTTTTAATTTAAAACTCAAAAAATATAATTGAATATTTGACCTCGTAGTAATGACAAAAAAAACCCTAGGATCATAAAAGGAAAAACATAAAAGAAAAAATTAGCTCAATGTAGCATCCATCCTCTCTGCTTTTCAACAGATATTGTAATGTTTTCATTTCTATATAATGTTCAAAAAGAGCTGAAAATTAAAAGCTCAGTGAAAGCACTTAGCGGTAGGATTATACCTGTAATCTGAGTACTTGGGAGACTGAGCGTTGCAGTTTCAAGGCAATTCTCTGCAATTTAGGGAGGTCCCTCTGCAATTTATTGAGACCTTGTTTCAAAACAAAAATTAAAAAGATCGGGAGGTGTAGCTTGGTGGTACAAGGCCTCTGGGTACAACCTATAGTACTCCCTCTTCCCCAAAAAATCCCAAAATCAAATCATCAGCCCTATATAATAATTGAATGATTTAGGATTATTTTTAAGCTCATCTGTTCTAGAATACTTTTCATATATGCAATTATGTTTCACATTTTCTTATTTTTATATGAATTTGACCAATTTTATTGTTCATGTAGACATCATCAATAATGCATCTTGTGTAAGAAAAAGTAATCTTTAATACTACTTCAACTTCCTATTAGAAACTAGGTATAATCATCTTTATTTTTCACAATACTTTACCAATATAATATTCTTTCCTTAAAGTACACTATAGTACATTAATATTGAATCAATTTTCCAGCCAAATGAATGTGCTTAGAAAAGAGCTAATAGAAGTTCGGTAATAATAATACAAACAATTCATAGGAGAAAAGGACCAATTCATATGTAGTATTGTGGTTTTGATATATTTCACTACTAACTTTCAAATTAATTTGTGGTTTTTCTTGAATTAATGTGTTCTAAATCAAGCAAGATTCATTGTTACTAAAAAAGTATTATGGTGCAATACAAAACAATGTAAAAATAATCAACATTGTACTTTCAGTTGTATGAGTATGGAGATTAAAACCATAATTAATATTCATGCAATAAAAAAGCTGTCATGAAATTATAAATACAGAGGCATTGGGGTAATCCTATAAAATATATCTGCTTTCATTTAAAGGTTTTGATCATAAATACTAATGATTTGGAGAAAATATGTGTGTATATGTAGATATATATTAAACAAAATGAAGTAAGTAATTTTATTTTTCCATAAGTGTTTACATCAATTTATCTCTCCTTTGCTTTTCTTATAAAACAAAGAGTTATTTTATTCAGAAGCTTCAGTGCACTTTTCCATTTTAAATGTACTTAGCAAAAATTAATTTTATTCCTGCAGGGTGCAAAATAATGGGGTTGATCTGCAAAAAACATAAATGTATTGATGCTCCTCAACTTATAATGTAGTTATGTCCTGATAAACCCATTGCAAGTGAAAAATGCATTTAATACAACAAACCTACCAAACATCATAGCTTAGCTTATCTCACCTTGAATGTTGCAGAACATTTTCATTATCCTTGGGCAAAATCATCTAACACAAAGCCTGTTTTAGAACAAAGTGCTGAATATCTCATGCAATTTACTGAAAACTGTAATTCAATGTGAAAACCAGAATGGTTGTATAGGAATGTTTTGCACCATTATAAAGATGGAAAGTCATCAACTTAAACCTCATTAAATTGAAGACTGTCTGTATATGACATAGTACCTGCCACCTCTAAATCTTGCATCAATGTTGGAGAAAGACAGACATTTGTTTCTACGACATGAAATATCAACCCACATTGAAGAAGAGGAAGTGGAACTCCCTTCACCTTCTGTATAGTTTTTTAGAACTGTTACAAAGTATCACAGATATGATGGTTTGAACAATAGAAATGTATTGTCTCACAGTTTTGGAGGCTAGAAGTTTTAAATTAAGGTGTTAGCAGAAAATATTTTCCTGGGCGTTGTGAGGAAGAATGTGTACTAAGGCTCTGTCTTAATTTTGGTAGTTTCCTGGAAATCTTTGTTTTATAGATACATCACTCCAATCTCTTCCTCCCTCTTTACATAGCATGTTGCCTGCAACTTTCCATGTTATCATCCTTCTGTTCACATATGTCCCTGTGTCAAAATTTTTCCCTTTAAAAAAAAAAAAAACAGCAGTCATATTGGATTAGGAATCATCCTAAGGACCTCATTTTAACTTGATTATCTTTCATTTCCTAAGTACTGAGAGTTAGAATTTCAGCATATCTTTGTGTGTGAGGGGCTATACAAATCTACTTATATTTTGTTTCTTTTTCCTGATGAGATTTCCATTGTGCTTGGTAATACCTGGTCAGTTTGTGACCTGACATTAATCTATTGATATGAGTGAAGAAGGAGCCTCTTGAAATAATCATACAGCTAGAACACATAAGACATATTGATATTAGTTTTTATCACTTACCAACAAATTGCCAAGCAGCTTTAAACAAGGAAGGTTCACTAGCACCCTCCTTATTCTATAGGAACCTAGAAGAAGTGATAGGTACCTCCATTGAAGGCAGAGAGCATTGTGAGTTCTGGCTAAACTGTATTTATTCCTAGTAGAAACAGCAAAGGTATCCAAGGTGTGTATGATCAGTACCTAGTGTAAGGGAAAGAATAAAAATGATAAGAAAGAAATGGGGAGCCAGGCGTGGTGGCGCACGCTTGTAATCCCAGCATTCGGGAGGCTGAGACCGGAGGATCCGAGTTTGCGGCCAGCCTCAGCTACCTAGTGAGGCACTCCGCAACTTAGTGAGACTCGGTTTCAAAATAAAGAATAAAAAATAGGACTGGGGGTGTAGCTCGGAGATAGAATGCCCCTGAGTTCAACCCCCAGTACAGCAAAAAAAAAGAGAAAGAAATGGGGAATGTTATATAGTGTCTTTTAACCCAAGGTAATGGAAGATACCTGATGGGGATGCCCATAAATAGTATTTTACGCAATAGATTAGAACAAGAAGTAGAAAAAAAGTAAAGGGGTTCCCACACAAAAGTTAGAGTGTATAATTGATGTGATTATAAATGGTACCTAAAGGTTAATGAGCAAATAATATGGAGAAGTATAGATCTGTTTCAAAAGGCCAATTTTAAGTCATATTCTAGCCAGACATGTACGAGTGGGGGAGTGGTTCCAGTGTACATCAGTAGGTCTCTGTTTATGTTTTATTGAAACTCACACAATGTTTCATGCATTTGAATTTAATACTGCTGGGGGCTATACCTTTATGCTAGTTAGTGCTGGCAATAGGTTTAAATTTACAATTAGAACCCTGACAAGAATGCTTGCTTTGTGTAGCAATCTTCCAGATTTAACTCAAATGCTCCCTCCTCTACAAAACTACCCTGGCTTCATGTCTCAGCATTATGAGCTGCATATGTGGTGTTTGTGTGGAGTTCTATTTACTGTTTACATATTTAATTCTCCCAGGAAAGTATGATCTTCCTAAATATAAGGAATACGTAAGATTTGTCTTTCAATGCCTAGTAACTAGAATAGGGACTAATAAAAATTTAATCACTGCTTGCCAAATAAATGAAGACATGGGTGAATAAAGTTTGATGATGAAATAGCTTACAAAATGAATGGAATAAAAAAATCCCTGGAATATATTTTCATATAGTCTTCTTTCCATCTTAACTACAAATGACTGTGATGTAAATGATATCTCATGACATAGATGGAAGTGATGGATAAACTATTAAATATATATTAGATATATACATATACATGGATAAACATGCATTTTTTAATATCTTCCACCTGTTTGTAATTGTAGAAGCAATGTTTTTTATCACTGTAGAATTTCTATTATTCCATAATCTGAGTCATCTATAACACTATATATAAGAACATGAAAAAAATCACACATAAATATTTCTTTTCATTTTGAAAGTAATAGCTATGCTGTGCCATTCTATAGCTGTATAATACAGGATCAAGAACATTCAATTTTTATAAGTATAAAAAATAAAAGTAATATTAATTTATTTGGACACAGTAAATATATTTAAATTGTTTTTTATGTTCTTATTAACAGGCATAAAGTCAGCTCCATTAGCAGATGGCAGAGGTCAGAGTGTCCTGTGATGCCTCATCAATGCTTTTATCTGAGGGCAGGTGAGTGCTATGTTATCCATCACGACATACATTTGCAGGGCTCCTATGCCTTATATTCTGTGAAGAATATACATGCCAGAATGGGTGGTTTGGAATAAACAGCATTCCCCTTTCAGCCTACAGATGTGGTCGTAAATCCATAGAGTTTTCTTCAGGCTCTCTCATCCTCATGCACTGTTAGGCATGATTTTGTTTCAGTGACAAGAATGTGAATCCCATATAACCAGATCATCATTAACATTTCTATAGTGCTTGGAAACTCCCCTGAGAAAAAATAAATGTTATAAATTTTACTATGATTACTTTTTTTTTCTCCTTTGAGAGAAAGAGGCATTGTGGTTTGCAAGTTTTCTTCCCCTTTTTTATTATTATTATTTTTTTCTTTCTGGAAAATATTTGTCAGGTTGATTCATTCTCCAGCTACTGCTGATGAAGAAAAATGTTTGCATCTCTCTCTTCATAAACTGTGGGTGGGAGAGATTTCAAATTGAATTAAGAACACATCAGTGAGCCCCAAATAAATGATTCAGCCTGAAAGCTGAATGTTACCTTTTATTCTATAGCCTATAATTGACACACAGTGTGCATAGAGTAATTCATAAAACACAGACAGTGTAATACTGTAATATTTTATTGCAAGGAAAGGTCATTATTTTTATAGTCAAAAAGAAGCATAGACACCTCATCACTAAAAATTATATATGCTAAGTTGAATAGTAAGATTATGTGTGGAGAACACATTTTAATTGAGTTTAATAACTTGTTTTCTATTTTCTGATCTCTGAGACTGAAATACTTATCAAAATGAAGTTCACATTATTTTTGTTATATCTTGGATTTGTTAACTCAAAGAAATCATGACACTATATTTTGGAAAATTAGAAAATGTTAGAAATTTTAAGAACAATGAAAAGAATCTTCTTACATTTATAGCCAGTTAACTTTTGTTTCAAAAGTGCCCAAAATATACATTGGAGGAAAGATAGCCTTTTCAACACATGGAGTTGGGAAAACTGGATATCAATATGTAAAAGAATGAAATTAGAACCCTGTCTCTAACACTTAAAAAAAGTCAACTCAAGATGAATCAAAGGCCTACAAGTTAAACCAGAAACTTTGTAATTATTAGATAAAAATAAGCCGGGCATGGTGTAATCCTAGCATGTGGAAGGCGGAGACCAGGAAGATCCGGGTTTGCGGCTAGCCTCAGCTACCTAGTGAGGCTCTCCGCAACTTAGACCCAGTTTCAAAATAAAGAATAAAAAATATAGGGCTGGGGGTGTAGCTTGGAGGTAGAATGCCCCTGGGTTCAATCCTCAGTACCGCAAAAAAAAAAAAAAAAAAAAAAAAAAAAAAAAA
>PVLC010006403.1:0-69635 GCA_004027655.1 Graphiurus murinus
GGCGCCGGGGCCGCGGAGACGGGCTTCTTTGCTCTCCCTGGTCGGCCTTCCGGGTTCTGCTCAGCTGTATTCCAGTTTTCGCAGCGTTTTCCACCTTTTTGTTGCTTTTTTTCTTCTTTGAAAAAACTGGATCCACGACTGATTTGAATCGAGTTCACAGCGGCTCTTGAGACGTGTCTCACTCCGTCGCCATCTTCCCACTTTTAAGTATATATTAAAATTCCTTTATCCCTAGTTGAATCAAAACCTCCTTAAAAAGGAACAGATTCTCTCTTACAAATAGGAAACATTAAATATACAACAAAAACAAAGTAAATATTTACAAGAAGTTTCCTTTTTTATGGTTGGTCCCATTAGATCATTTTGATTTATTACTAAATGAAGATGGAAATATTGAAATTTAAAATATAAAATGTAGATTATTGTTCCTGATCAATTCCAGCATATGCATGACTTTCTACTATTATCTCTTTTCTAATGTTGAGATACATATTTACAAAGCTATTAATTTTTTTTTGTGTGTGTGTGTGTGTGTGTGGTACTGGGGATTGAACCCAGGGGTATTCTACCTCTGAGCTATACACCTAGCCCTATTTTTTATTCTTTATTTTGAAACCAGGTCTCACTAAGTTGCAGAGTGCCTCACTAGGTAGCTGAGGCTGGCTGCAAATCTGGATCCTCCTGTCTCAGCCTCCCAAATGCTGGGATTACAAGCGTGCATCACCATGCCTGGCTTACAAAGCTATTAATGTTAAAGTTCCCCCAGGTGTGCTTTTTTAGTGCTTATTTTACATTTCTTATTCATTACTGTTGTACTTTATCCTATTACATTGGTGTTTAGTAACTGCAAATGTTTTAGGATTTTTTTCACAGTACCCTGGAGATCCTTGAGGGTCAATTCCTAAAGAGTGACTGACGCACTCATTCATTTATTCACTAATTTGCCATTTAATCAACAAACTTTTTTTCTTTTTCGGTACTGGGGATAAAAACCCAAGGACTTTCTACCTCTGAGCTACACCCCTTATCCTATTTTTTTTTTTTTTTTTTTGAAACTGGGTCTCACTTAGTTGTGGAGGTCCTCACTAAGTTGCTGAGGCTCCTGTCACAGCCTCCCAAATACTGGGATTACAAGTGTGTGCCACCATGCCTGGCTATTCAACAGATCTTTAAGAATTCAATATATGTGAGTTCATGCAGTGGTTTCCAGGGAGCCCATACCCTCAAGGAATGATGCTGTATAAAACTGAGCTGCACCAACATATGGCACAGGGCTGATAAAGGGTAACTCGGCCCACATGGAAGGGGATTTCCCAGACTGGAGGAGGCAGTGGTACCAGGGAAGCTTTTATAAGACTTGAAGGAAGAATAGAAGTTAATTAGGAAGTCGGGGCAGTGGGGGAAAAAATGGAAAACTAAAGGTCCTTCCAAAGTACTATACGAAATTTAATTGCCTCTGAAAACAGACTTGGTCTCCTGCAGCTTATCTCAGAGCTAAAACAATTTCCATTGGATCCTTTCCAATATTAAACCTAGAGTGACTAATCCCTGGAAGGCAGTGCAGTTTCATTCTTCAATCAAAGAGTAAGGGACGGAAAATAGTCTTTTTCCCCTTTCAGGTTCCTTTAGTTAGTAGTTACTTTTTCCTCCTCCTTACAACAAACTCCAAATATCTAATTTTTAAAAATATTTTTGTGTTGTGTAGTTTTTAATCAATGTACATATTTGCAAAGTATTTTATAAATCTACGCTCTTTATGGATATTTAGATATGTGATCAATTTTTACCATCTTATAGTTTTAAACTTTTTGGTAGTTTTATATCTTACAAAGTGTTCATGCATTCAACACATAGCTATGTATCCGATGGTTGTGCTATTCCACCTCTGCTCTGTAACCCTGAAAGAAAGGCTGCCAACCTCAACGTGTTCACATGTTACAGGGAGAGACAGACAAACAAGTTGAAAACAAAAAAAGACAAAAGAGAGCCTCTTTGGCACTATGGATAAATAGTATGATACAGTATAGTGAGTGATGAGGAAGGTACTGGCAAGAGTGGTCAAGCTGATCGACTATGATAAGGTAAACTTCAAATTGAGCATCGAATGATGGAGCCTTTGCCATCAAAGATGTGGGGGGAAGCATTCTGAGAAAGGTGGGCAGGGATTATACTAAGCCTGCTAGGCCATGATGAATAATTAATTTAACCTTGTGTATAAATGAATAATTATTGGAGAATTTAAACACTATAGTAACATAATGTGATTTTCTTTCTAAAAGGAAGTTCTGCTATTGTGGAAAGATTGCATAATATCACTATAGTAAAAATGAATTCAGGGAATAAATAGGAGACTATTGGATAAATAAGGGAAAGAGATGACACATCTGGATTTGTACAGTGTCTTGTGCAAAACAGCTACTCAATAAATTCTAAAGATATTGTTGTGTCTCATTTTACTTATCTTCAGATGAATATTTATGTGTATGTATATATGTGTTTGTGTATGATGCATGATTTTATTCTGTGATGAACCACACAGCACATTGTATTATCTTGTTTTCTGTTCCTATAACAGATTCCACAAGGGCAGATATTTTATAAAGAAAATAGGTTTATTAAGTTAACAGTATTGAAGGATGAAAGTCCAAAATCAGGCACCTGCATTGGTTTGGCCTTTGGTGAGGAGTTCATGGTGAATAATATCACAATGGTAGGAGCATGAGCAGAAGAGATTACACAGTAAGACAGGAGTCTAAATAGATTCAGGGGTTAGGCTTGCTCTTTTTACAACCACTTGCTCTTTTGAAAATAACCAGAGTCTTTGGAGAACTGTATTCATTCCTTCCATGTTGACACACCCAATGACCTAGTTACCTCCTACTTGCCTGCTGGAACCCACCCCTTAATGGTTACAATGCCTCCCAACCCTATCACAATGGGAACACACTTAAATCAAATCTAGACCAGAGTATACATCGTTTAATGTCTGACACAGGAGAGGTTGTGGAGGTTTAGACTTTCATGATGGAAATATTTTCCCCTTACTGTTCCCTCTACCATCATCTCTGCTCTATCTTCCCTCTGTGCTCTTCTCATTCATACTTGTTCTCCTTTGTAGCATCTTTCTTCTACACTTTTGCTTTCCACGAGGCTTCCATAAACTAGGAGATTATACTGACAAATCCACTTCCCATTGTTCTTGGCTTCCCCAGACCTGAGAAACTGAGTACTAGGGTGGCCTTAATGGAACATGGAGAATGGCAGAAACTTGAGGTAACAGTATGTCTTAACCATATTAGGCAAGAAGAATGACATCGGGTTCGATGTTGAACTATTGTTACCACAGGTGAAATTAGGAAGGCAAGTGAGAGCTATAAAAGCATCTGCAACTTGGAATCTTCAGGCTAGAGTCTCTAGAGCTTGAGGTGAGAATTGCTCAAGTAATTCACTTAGGGATTACGCTCTGAAGAGGAGAAGCAGCATAGGGCAGAGGAATAAAGTGAAGTATGGACTGTCTTTGGCCTAATCTAGGAGGAAACTTGGGAGCACAACTTGTGAAAAAATCTTTCATAAGGCAAGGAGAATGCCGTTCATACCCCCTTTCCAGTTAGTCATTGGCTAATGTTTTGGGGAGTAGTAGGTGGGGGAGATTCTCCAAGAAGATTTACCTTAGTGAAGAGGGAGCAACTGTGAGTCATGACCAGCTGGCATTCACACTTGGAGTGGGGTGGGTACCTTGGAAGGTCCCTTCATCTACTTGGGATACCACAGACTGGGTGGCTTAAACAATAAAAACAAATTCCTCACAGTTCTGGAGACTGGGGAGTCCCAGTTCTTGCAAGGTAGGTTTAATTTTGAAGCTTCTTCTCTGGCTTGGTAGGCAGCCACCATCTCACTGTGTGTTCACGTGGCCTTTTCTTCATTTAGGCACAGAGAGAAATAGAGTGAGAAAGTTCTGGAGTCTCCTCTTATAAAGGGTGCTACTTCCATAAAATCACAGCTCTACCCTCAGGATCTCATCTAACCCTAATTACTTCCTTGAAACCTCATCTTAAATACCATCACATTGGAGGTTTGGACTTCATCATGTGAAGTTGGGGACAAAATTACTTAGTTTCTAATAGCAAGTAAGAGAGTTCCAGAAAAGAATGTAGGGAATCAACCCCTGCTATAAGTAGTCCTTGTCAGAGGAGATGGACTTGGCATTGGAAGTACCCAGGAAAGATCCAGATGGAGGTAAAGGATGGAGAAAGATTTGTAGGATTCGGCAGTCACACTCTACATTTATAGCTCAGCTGAAGCAGAGGGCTGAGCCTTTTAAATCAAGTAGTGAGTGACTGACTCAGATTTTTAAAAATGTTATTTTATTCTATAGTTACTTAAATAATAAAATGATCTTATGTTCTAAATCAGGTATACAATTATAGTTATTAAAGAAATGTCCTAGAAAAAAATAAAACAAATGATGACTTCACAGATGGACTGTAATAATAGCACAACCAGGCTCTTTAATGAACACTATATGGTGAAGCACTTTTATGCTCTTTGCTTTACCAAATAAGTGTCAGATCTGCAAACATATGCATACATATTTTCCAGTTACATTGTACTCAATATTTAAAAAATGAGAAAAGAATGCCAATAAATACTTTTCCTTTAAGGATTTTGTTCTCTAGGGGAAACACACACACAACGTATAGATACCTACATAGACCTGCATGTAGACATATGCATGTACAATGTACATCCATACACATGCTGGTCTCATTCATTATGTTTTTATAATGTGAACTTTTCCATATAGAAAGGCTATACACTAGATTTATACATCCAGCCAATACAATGTCCTACTATTTAACAAGTTAGCAAGATCTATAAACCAAAGTGTTTTTTTTAATAAGAAAGAGTAGAATTCAGATAAATATTGACAGTTTGTAGTTACATACTGTATAGTGAAATCACATCTTACAAAGAAGTTTGGTTTTAATGCCAACAAAAAAGGCAACTATTGGAAGTGAAATCTCAAAATTACTCTTGAGAGCCCCATAAATCTCTCATAAATTGCAATATCTTACCAACATTGCCAGTTTATGTTTTCTTCCCTGGAAATAGAACCGATTACTGTCCTATTTGATGGAGCACCTGGGGAAATTTGTTTGATGAGGCCTCTAATAAAAAGATCTGGTGTGTGTACTGTTTGAGTGAATTCTGTTAGGAACATGAGTTTCATTCTGATTGTACCACTTAAAACCATTATGTTCCCAGTTCCTCTAGTTGCAAAAATTAACCATATGAATAGATGCAGGGAACAGTTTCCACCACTGAAAAAAAAAACATCAAAGCTACAAACCCATCAAATGATGGGCACTTTTTAAGTCATGGAATGGTATAGTAGCCATCACTAGGCTTCTTCCTAAGAGTGACAGGAAAACAAAAGTTAGCTTCTCAATTCTGTTTTTGTTTCAGTTTGGGGTACCCATGCATTTACATTATTGTCCTTTTGATGCTGACTTGGTAATGAAGTTGGTAATCCTGTTTTGCAATCTCATTTACCCCTCAGTTGCCAGGGCCTGACTACAGTGAATGTATTTTCCCAGTGAATTCATCCTCTGAGAATTTAAGTGAATAAACTGGACATTTCTTAGTACTAAACCACAATTAGCTTTTACTACCAAGGCTAAAAAGTATAAACTTTGAATGTTTTTGTATAGGGCAATTTGGGGTTGACTCAAATCCAATAATCTTGACATTGTGGTTAAGAACAGTTTTCATGCTAACTGAAATCTCTTATTTGGGAGGGAAAACCCCCAAGTTTTTTAAGGCATTAAATGCAAGGAAAAAGAACACTCCAAATATATTCTTTCTAGGAATTCTATTAGGTTATCACATAGCTTCATTTGCTGATTCACTAGATGTTTATTGAGTACCAAGTAAGCAACATTATAGGCCTTAGGGATCCTGTACCACAGAAAACCATGTCCTTGACCTCATGAAGCTTGTGGTCTTCTGGTGGGGTGATAAACACAAACAAACAAACAAAAAAAGTAAAAATTAATAAAAATAATGAGAAATTTGGGGAAGAGTGAAGAAGACAGAGGACAGAGTTGAAAGAGAATAACAAAAGGTGAACTAATTCACAGGGTGATTGGTGAAGGCTTTCTATAAAGGGTAGATTTTAGGCTGAAACTTAGATGAAAAGGGGTAGACCATGCAAAGAGCCCAAGGCCATGTATTACAGTCAGACATCAGCGAACATCAGGAGTTTGGATGTTTCCACAATTGAAAGGAGAATGGCTTGATTAAGTATATATGTGTGAGGCAAGGGAGGGCAAGGGATGGGCAAAAAGTGATATCAGATAAGGTTAGAAAGATAAACATGTGCCAGATGACTCAGAGCTTTATAGGCCATAAGAAGACTGGATTTTGAAATAAGTACAATGGGAAGCCAATAAAAATTTCAAGAGTAGAGAGTCATTATCTAGTTTAATTTTTTAAAGCCTCACTTTGGCTGCTTTTTGAAGAATGACATGTGTGAACATGTACCCAGGTGTCTGTGTCTGTGGTTAAATGTGGAAGCAGCAAGGCTACTAGAACTGTCTCCTCAAAAGATTACACAGCAGTCTGGACCATAGGGTGACAGTGGAAGTAAAGCCAAGTGGACAGATTTGAAATAGTTTGGTGATTAGTTTCTTTTGGATTTATTGTTTGAACTGATGTTCAGGGTAAGGGAGAATCAAGAATCAAATTATTACTTTAGAAACTAGCTGTGTCTTGATCTCATTTACTAAAATCAGGTTTGGGGAAGATCAACTTTCAGAGGGAGATCATGTTTGCTTTTTGACACCTGGCATGAACCCTACTGAAAAATTAATTAATTCATCAAACATTGATTGAACTTCATCAGATACCAACCACAGTACTAAGTATGGAGGGCATCGGGTATCTTCACAGTTATGGAATTACAGAGATGATAGACTTCAGAGTGCTAGAAGTGCTCAGAGTTAGACATTATCCAGTTCAGAATCAGTATTTAGGAGAGGAAGGGTAAAATTTGAACCATTTAATTTCTCCAGAAAAAAATAAAAATCATGGTTATTTTTGCAAAACTTACTTTTATTCATCCAGCAATAATTGTGGCATTATTTTTCTTAGGAATATGATGAATCTATTTCCATTTATGTTTCAATGAATTGCTATAATTAATATTATTAAAATACTTTTTGATGCATCCTGAAGTTTAGCCAGGAGTTTAGTGGGCAATGCTCCTATTGACTTCAGCCAGATTTATAAACAACGGCGACAAAAAGAATTGTAAACCACATTCTAATGTATACACATTTTTCACTAAGGCATTAATGGTAGACAAAAGGGAAATTGGCCACTTGTATTTCTATTTATTTATGGGAGGTTACTAATTACCTTGAGTCATTTCAGAGAGTTTTTTTTTTTTTAACTTAGTCGCATGAATTTGAGAGGAAAAAAAGAGCCCAAAAGAAAGAATTTGTTTTTCTGTAATGCAGTCTAGATGTGTGTGTGTGTGTGTGTGTGTGTGTGTGTGTGAGTGTGTGTGTGTGTGTGTGTGCTTATGTGTGTTTTGTAATGTTTGTTTTATGATCCAATTTGACTTTATAAGTTGTTTGGTCAAAGAATAAATTGCAAGGAAATAAATTATCTAGATTTCAATAACTTAAATACCAAGACACAAAAAGATTATTTGGGGTGGTCTAAATAAGCATACTTATCTAAATTGTATTATAGCATTTATTGTTCATTTACAGCAGGAATGACTTGGCTCTTTAGACTAGGTCAAGTACTGTGAAAGAAAAGTGATGAAAGTTCCTGCCCTAAGGGCCTAAGAGACCTACAGCACCAGGCATGATCCAATCTGCACACATAAGAAGAGAGGATGTTTCCTGCAGCAAACATTTCTGTCATGGGAATGCCCCGGAGAGCAGTTTCAGGATGTGTTGTAGAAATGAGAGCTATTCATCAGAAGGGCATTCCATTATCTTAAAAAGGATAAAAGTAGATATTAAATGAGACAGATAATGGTCAAATGGTCTACTTGAAGTTTAAAAGTAGTTTAAATAAAATAAGATTTTTAAAGCAAGGATGGAGATAGATTGGAATGTATGCTAATGGAAGAGGCAAAACTACCAAAAAGGTGGTTGAAATTATAGAAATAAGAGACAATTAAGGCAAAGTTCTGCTTCATCCCTGCAGCTGGACTGTCAGGATTGCATTAAAAGGACTAGAGGAGCAGTAATGAGAGGCTGAACCCTGTACCTCCAAGGAAGAAACACAGTAACTAAGGACCCATAATGGATAATGGAAACTTTATGAAATGTATGACTAGGATTGTGAACATACAAATGGGTTGAAAAGTTATTGGTGAAAATAAGGACCTGTCAAAAAATATCTTGTCTTCTGGAATCAATCAGAAATAATAAAATAGGGGCTTTGTTAATTAATATACTTTCAGAGTAATATTGTTTCATTAGCTAGTCTATAGCTTTAAATCTTCATCAAAGACACAAGGATGAGAGTGCATGTCTCACTTCCTGAACAAATGCTTAGACATAAACATTAGCAAGGATCTAGGGGGAGCCTTTGGGACAGAAAAATCTCTTGATTCTGGACCACATATTCCTGACTTTCCCGTAAACCCATCTCATCCATTCCTCCTATAGCATGTTAGCTTCTCAACTCCTTTTGTTTTCTTCTTATTATTATTTTTGGCACTGAAGATTGATCCCAGGGACATTGTACCCCTGAGTTGCACCCCTAACCCTTTTTGTTGTTGTTTTGAAATAGGGTCTTGCTAAGTTGTTGAGGCTTACTACATTGCCAAGGCTGTCCTACAAACTGCAATTCTCCTGTCTCTGACTTCCAAGTACTGGGAGTAAAGGCATGCACCATCATGCCTGGTTTCCCAACTCTTGATTAACATTTTCCCCATAATTATCTCAGTTTCTTGCTATGTGAAGGGTGTGTGGCCTTTCACTCTTTCACATTTAACCTTAAAATATTTTTCACCAGGTCATGGACTGGGGTCATGACTAGTTCCTAAAGGTAGAGGGTGAATGAGGGGAAAAAAGAAATTGAACTGGCCAAGCAGGGATTTTGTTTTTTGTTTTCTCCTGAAGTTTTTCAGCTGCATTAACTCCTGACCAGCCAGAGAAACTCTCAAGGGGATACTCTGGAGGAAGGAGGCTAGCTACATCTTGAGAAATTTTCACATATGCAAACCCAAATGTCTCCCATTGAGGTTTTTTAATTGTCTCTTTAAACTTGCACATGTGTGGGTCTGGAGCTTGCTCAGGTAACCCCAGGCCTGCACAGACAGGCCCCCATCAGTACACACTGGAACACATAAGCCATTATGCTGAGAATTATATTTTTGTTGGTTGTTTCAAAAAATAGCTTCTTAACTCATTACCTCTAGAACTTTGCCATTCTTTAAGTTCTAGGGAAGAAAAAAGGGTTTTCATTACCCAGCTGTTAAGTTCATTTAGGAAAGCAGGAAAACACAGAACATGGTCTTCAAAATTCCTCTGGGCATATTGTTGTCAGGTTTGTGGTTTGCTTCTAGAAATTTGGCTAGTGAGGTGATAAATGTTTTTCACCCTTCCTCCTGTGTGTGTGTGTGTGTGTGTGTGTATGTGTATAAAGATAGTTTAAGATAAATTTGAATGTAACAAAGCACCTTATTCTTTCCTTTTCACTGTATTTGCTAAACAGGAACTCCCATCAGCCTGATCATGGAGGAGAACCACGATTCCACTGAGAACCCTCAACAGGCCCAAGAGCGGCAAAACGCCACCAAATGTGGGTGGCTGAGGAAGCAAGGAGGCTTTGTCAAGACCTGGCACACTCGCTGGTTTGTGCTCAAGGGAGATCAGCTCTATTATTTCAAGGATGAAGATGAAACCAAGCCCCTGGTAAGTCGGAGAAAATAAAGAGCATTGTGGCCTACAAGAGCCAAGAAGTAAAGTCATTTGCCAGAAACTGAGAGAGGTTGAGGCCAACTGAAACTTCTGTTCTCCTTCAGTCCACAGGCATCTTTTACACTCTTTTACCATTGTTTGTTTCCATTTGGAGATGATGAAATTGACAATTGAAGTCAACCCACAGATTATACTACTTGTATAATGTTAATTCTGATTTTTACTAAGCTGGAACACAATGACAGAGTTCCTTGGGCACACTTATTTCATGAGGAAATTTTAATATGCACCTACTAGAAGATAAATACTGTCGCCCAAACATCTTTCTTTTTCTAAGGAATACGCTAAAAGCATAGATTTGAAAGAACTGTAAACACAAATTCCAGTAATTTGGGGGGCCATCTTCAGTACCAATTCTCCTAGGCTGTCCCTCTACCTTAACTCAAATGAAATAGAGATATGGTGCTAAACCAGCATGCATGATATGCTCCTCTGGAAATAGTTCCCATGTTTCTTTGTGCTGCTCAGCAGTATTTTATTTCCTTACCATTTCTCAGCCACAAATCTGGAGTGAGAGAGAAGAAAATCTCCACCTGCATGTTTGTAGCTGCAGTAAGCTTCCCCAGCTGTGACCATTGCCTGTCAACTGATGGGGGGATGTGAACGGAGGCATCACCCCTGTGTTCCCGTTTCATCTACATCAATGGGATATAGAAATGAGACAAGAAGCATTTTAGATTAGTTTATATAAACATCCCCGACAGTGTGTTCTCGAGGCTATTTCCTATTGTGCTAAAGTTCAAGAACTTAATTAGGAATTTGGATTAGGACTCAGATTTGGTCTTTCAAATTTCTGAGTCATTATAATGTCACAAGGTTCTCATTCCTCTAATTGAATTACCCAAAAATAGCCATGAAAGTACATACTACGAACCCCAGTCAATTTTTGAAATTGCTAATATTTTTGAGCATTAATCAGGGTTAAGAATTTATACATATTTTCTTAGGAAATACTTAAAATGAGCTGCTGAAGTAGAGATTATTAACCTTGCTTTTGCATGAAGAAGTCAAGATGTAGGTATAAGGCAGGCAGATTATCCAAAGTGAGGCCATGATTCAACTCTAGACACATCTGAATCCATATAGCCTCAGCCAAAGAAAAGTAAATTAATAGTAATGCCCACTGCTGACATTGTGACAATGATAGTACATTTCAATATCTGTTATTTTACTTATCATAGTAAACCTGTGGGGAATAACAAATCAACAAATTGTGGCTTAGAGATATGTACTAACATGACCGTGATCATATGGAAGTCAGAGGCAAAGAACTGGAGCCTTCTCCCTCTTATCTCCTTCTTTAGGGTTCTTTTCTTACTACCAGGTAAAACCCACAATTAAACTGGGGGTCACTTAATAATATTAAAAGGCCCTACACTCTCCTGTGAATGGACAGATTTCTTCTTTACAGCATATTCTTTAAGTGAGGGTCAGTGTCTGGCACATTGTAAGTGCTAACAGCACAGTTTTAAATGAATTAGTGAGTGAGTTAATGAAAGTCTCTATAGCAATGCAGAGGATGGGGGCAGGCACTGTGTACAGTATTGACTATTCTCAACTCCATACATCAAAATCCCAACTCTATTTACAGTACCAAAGTGTGTCACATCAAATAAACCCTGTAGTCATCTGGAATGACTTTAAAAAAAATGAAACATCAACTGAAGAACATCTTGAAAAATGTTGCAACTAGAAAAAATTACATCTATTGGTGTGTCTGTCTATAGCAGCCAAGAAGATGCTATTACTGAGTGGCAGATGAGAAACTAGAAAGCAGAGTCCCTTGCTCCAGATACAGTGCTCTGTCAGCCTTGTCTTTTGACTTGCTTTTAGTCAGAAGTTTTTCTTGGTTGTTTATGTTCAACTTCAATGCTTCTAACATAACAATACCCTTGGTTTTCACATATTTTGGTGAAGGATTCCTCATAAATACTGGAAGAAACATCACTAATGAGAAGAAAAAAATCACTCTTTAAAGCATTTCTAACCAGATAGAAATGTCTAATAACATAATCTGCTTTTTGTTTTCTGCACCCCCAGAGGCATTTCTAACATAATAGTATAAAATCCATGAAATCTGTGTCCCTCCTATTTCAGTAAGGTTTTCAATTTATTTTAGTAAAATTCTTAGCAAGTTTCTTCTTAACTCAATAAAGAGAATACATGTTTATCAGTTTTTCATTATGAAAAGTGCTCACCTGTTAAGCAAAATTATAATCATGACAGGCTACTGTGGAAATGTGGAATGCTCTGAAAACATGGTTTCAATTAGTACACGGGGAGTGGGTGATGATCCATTTGGTAGGATGGGGAAAGGCTACACAAGGGAACGGGTGACCCTAACCTCGGGGTTTGAAGGTTGGTAGCAGTTTTCCAGGTATGTAAGTTGGGGAAAGGAATTCAGAGCAGAGGGAAGACATGGAATTCTATAATAGACATCTATTGATAGATAGTGCCGTACTTGAAGGGTGGCAAAATGACATGAAGTTTGGTAAGAGAGATAGGTGAGGACACAATGGAAAGGCACCTGTATGGGGGCAGTGACTGAATTCCCTCATAGGCAATAGGAAGCTACTTCCAGACAAGCTGCACAGCTGTGTTAATCTTTCAGTTAACCTTTCAAAATGAAAACTTGGTAGCCTTTTTTCTATGGGCACCTTCAATTTTAACCTCTCCGAGAACATATGTGTCTGATTTATTGTATTACATGCTCAGTCACTGGAATGTAACGTTGTCTTTCATGTTCTTATTCAAATTGCCCTTGCCTTCTAAATATTTGACAACCTGCACAAATTTCAAGACTGGGAAAGTTTCGCTGCTACTTTCTTGTATTTTCTTTTTCAGTAAAGGGCAAAAGTTTCTTCAGCTTCTCTTCTCTCTAGTGGTAGTACCTGATTGTAAACAGAGACTTTTCAGCCCTTAACCAAGGTTCCCCTGGCAATATATTAGAGGCCTACTTCAAAATATAGGTATTTCTTGTAATCCCAGTACTTTGGAGGCTGAGACAGGAGAATAACAGGTTCAAAGCCAGCCTCAGCAACTTAGCCCTCTGCAACTTAGTAAGAACTGTTTCAGAGTAAAAAATAGGGCTGAAGGTGTACCTCAGAGGTAGAATTCCCCGATTCAATCCCCATACCCCATGCACAAATATTCGTAGAATCTTGTGATTTTTAAAATATGACAACCTCTTCAAATTTAATTTATCAGGAATAAAAATCCCTCCAGTAACTATTGGGTACAGTGTTTGCACTTATACTGAAATGTATTTTGTTCATGAAAGATTTAAAAACCAAAGTTGATTTTGGTTGTGTCTGAAAAAGCACAAACAAATAGAAAAGTGATATCTGTAGCCAATTTTTGAAAAAATATATTAATATATCCAAAATATTTATCACTCAAAGGTCACTATTGTAAATATTTTATTTGGTTATATTTTCTTTAGGTTTTATAGGGTAATATTTTTCTATTTTGACTTCTTTAGTCTTATATAATATAAAGTCTTATTTACATATACAGAAAAAAAATGAAATAATACCATACAGAAGACTAACAATGATCTTTCCTTTTCACCGCACACCCCTAAGACTTTGGGACAGTAAGTTTTTTTTAGAAAAATATTTTTTTTGTGTGTGGTACTGGGGATTGAACCCAGGGGCATTCTACTTCTAAGCTACACCCTCATCCCTTTTTACTTGTTTCGAAAGAGTCTCACTAGGTTGCTGAGAGTCTCACTAAATTGCTAAGGCTGGTCTTGAACCTGTGATCCTCCTGTCTCAGGCTCCCAAGTACTGGGATTACAGTTGTGTACCACCACACCCAACTAAAATTCAAAATTAGTGAAAATATTTGTTTTGCAATCTTTCACTAATAGTGTAACAAATGACTGAGGCCTTAATTATAAAAATCACAACATGAGGGAAGCAGATGAGTCAGAGATAAAGCACAATCGTTCTATTATCCTAAAAATAAGGCACATGTGCTGGTTCTGATAAATTAATCCAAAGGTAAATTTGTAATGCTCTTTTGGATCTATCTATCTTACTTTAATTAAGAAGCATATTACTTAAATGGAAGAAAAATCTCAATTTGGCTTATGCTAGTGAACACCTCAGACATTCCCTCATGGTAGGAGTTGATAGGAGAAAGCATTGATGTTTAGAAACCAGTTTGAGACTCCTGATAAAATGGCTAAAATCCAAACAGGCACCAGCCCAATTAATCTAGTCTAGACATTCTACAACAGATATTGATCCAATTGTATGGGGAATGCTTTTTTTCTGGACATGATGAGTCCAAGACTATATTAGATCACATTGAATTTTCTTAACTCAGGGGACAAAACAATTTTGAGTGAATTATAACCTGAGGATTGACCTCTAAATGTACAAGAATTGATTGCTGATTGAATAGTAAGCTCTAATTTTATATATTTAATGACATTCATGAGTTTATGAAATCTAGAAATCTCTCAGCAGTTGCTATTCTCTGTTATGAAATATGAGCCAGAAGAATCCAAAGCCCCAACTAAGTGCTTAAAATAATATTGGAGACATGAAAATTTGGATGGATTTTATCCTCAAATATAAAATAGACTTCTACATAGCATTTGAGTCTTTTGGTATTTAAAGAGACACAAAAAAATGGAGCTGTGTGTCATCATTAATTTTTGGAACCTTAGTGCTTTCTTAGAAATGACTATAAAGATAGAAAGTATTAATAATATAAATTATTTAATTCCACTGTTAGTTGAATATTTTGTTGCTTATATTTATACAGAATATAGGAATAACATTTAATTTGGAGGATTGAATTTTTTTCTCATCTATTTACTAATTATAATATATTGGGCAACTGTGTTAGGCTGTTTAAGGTTTAATGTAATAATCCTTACAGTGAGGTAATGACAGTACAAATCCCATCAACATTACTGTGAGGATTAAATGAGAATTATATATAGATAATTTTAGAAGGCAGCAGCGACACATAGTAGGCATAAAACAAATGTTAGCAATCCCAGCATTTGGGAGGCTGAGACCGGAGGATCTGAGTTCGCGGCCAGCCTCAGCTACCTATGAGACACTCCGCAACTTAGTGAGACCTGGTTTCAAAATAAAGAATAAAAAAAGGGCTGGGGGTATAGCTCGGAGGTAGAATGCCCCTGAGTTCAATCCCTAGTACCACACACACACAAAAAAATGTTAGCTATTTTTATAAAGTTAGAGAATTATATTTTAAGATACTCATATTACTCATTCATTCAACTATTTTAAAATTTCATACACATTTTTAGATTCCTAATGTGGCCACAGGTATTATACTAGATACTAGGAAATATAAAGGTGATACATAAAAAAACAACTCTCCAAAATAAGGTTTTAAAAAGAAGAAACTTATTTCTTTCTCAAGTGGAAGTCCAAATAAGTAAATGAAGTCTACTTCAGATAACTATTTAGAAACTCAGGATGCCACGGATTTTGCATTTGTAACTTCTGGTCACCTAGGATGGAGTTATAAATGAAATGTGGCGTAGAGGGTTAGATGGACCACACACGTAGTGGCCCATATCACTCTGTTGACATTCCATTGGCTGAATGCAACTGAGTCACATGGCCACACCTGACTGCTGAGGAATCAGGACATGCAACCTCACTGTCCTGGGGACCTGGAGAGAACATGGGTGTTGAAAAGAGAGGGCAGTTTCCTCCACAGGTGATTACTCTAATCTTGTACTTTCATGAAGATGGGTTTTGATTCCAGCCATATTACGAATACTTACAGTTTCTGTACAAGGAAGCAATAATTTTAGTAAGGAAAATCTAGGGGATCTTTGGGGGAATAGGGGCATGTATCACCACTTCAGTGTTTCAGGAGAGTTTCTCAAAGGAGTAGATGTTTAACTGGAGAAGCGATAGATGTCGCCAGCAGCCTTTGGGGTGGTATTCATAGTGGCAAAAAGATGGAGGACCAAAAAGGCCTTATGGCTGACTGTTGGGGAATTGATAATGGTCAAGTATTTTGGTACCTAAGAAAGAAGACAAGCAGTGACGAGAAATGATTCCAGAGAAGTAAACACAAGATGGTACACTGAGAGTACTTTAAGCAGTATTAAGAATTTTGGATTTTAGCTTAAGACCTTAATTTTCCATGTTTTATGTGCCTGTTTCCCCTCTTAAAATTTAAAGCTAAACAGTTACAATAGGTCTCAATGTATGGATAGCTTATTGTAAAGGAATCCAAAATGCCCACTTATCCAAAACCAGTCCTGAAACTGGTGTTCCTATAATAGGCATTTTATATTATGATATAATCTCTGGAAAATTATTGAAAAGTAACTATACTATGGAAAATAATTGACCTTTCATTTTGCACTTTTGAAAAAGCAGGAATAATTGGAATGATTCTCAAGTAACTGTTGAATGTAGAAAGAAGAGCTAACAAAATCAGGTGCTATGGAGAGGGTACCCAATGGTGGGAAAGTGACAGAGGGTGCCTTAGACAAAATTACAAATTGATGGGCAGAGGGTTTACAGCATTTGAACAAAGTTCATCCTCATAATTTTCTCTGCAATTGATTTTATCCAGTATGGGCATTTCCGTGGGGAACAGTTGAGCCCAGTTGTTCTGTGTGCTACTCCTAGAATAAGAAGTGCCTAGGCTCATTCTAGAGTCCACCACTAGCTACAGGGCTTGTCTAAATTACTAAAATTCATACTACATTATTCTCATCTGTAAAATATAAGTGATAATAATACTTATCTCAAAAAATAGTTGCTAGCATGCATGAAATAATGTTTCTCGAGTGCTTCCACATACCTAGTCACATAGCAAACATTTGATGTGTATTGGCTGTTATTTGTTACTGTCATCATCGTCATTGCTTCTATTATCTTTGGCCACTAGGATACACTGAACCAGTAATATAGAAGTTAGAATCTATAATATATACCTTATTAGCTGCATGATGAAGGAAATAATTAGTCCATATAGCATTTACAAGGAGTTTCTTTTTTGCTAGTGATGCCAAATTCAAAGCAGAAGATAACCTGTTTTCACTTGTGACTTATACTGTCAGACATTGAAATCACATGGAAAGATTCCCCAAAAAGCAATGCACAGTTTTGTAGCATGTCTTCTCTCTTTGTTTAAAATATTTTGGTGGCTCCTTCAGAGCTGATCAAAATGGCTATGATAACAGTCAAGGAGACATAAGGGAATCTCTTGGCAAAATTGAATCACTCCAGGGAGAGGCCGCTCTGGTCTTCTTGTTTCCAATGTGGCACCTATTCATCAACGCCAGTTTAGTACGAAAACTGCTAGAGTTGAATACCTTGAATTCTGCTTCTACCTTTTACCCAGTAATGACTAACGGCTTTTGTGTTTGTGATGCAAATTAACATACAGAAACAGATAGGCCATATTTGTACTACCTCATTAGGAGAAATGGGCAAATTTCTATTATGCTGACTAGTAGAATTTAGTGGGAAAAAAATGAGTGGGTAGAAATGTAATTTGAATGTTTACATTGTTGATACTTACTGTTGTGTTTTTAAAAGCTACTCCCTTCCCCCAGTGAAATATTTTACAGCCATTTGTTACTTATTCTCTTTTAGGTTTCTTTGAGGCAATTGATCTTCCTGTCTTCTCTTCTTTAGCTTTATCCTGCTGAAATCCAGCTGCTCTCTATTTTTCTAGAGCTATTACCATATGTTCACTCATGGGGTGACTATTAATCAATGTAAACTATACAAATTACAATCTAATTTTAAAAACAGTTTAATCACTTTTTATGTACAAGGAAGCAACCCTAGATGAAAAAAATATTATTCTCACTTTTCAGATTTTGGCTTCTTTCCCTTAATATAATGTTTTCAAGGCCCATCCGCATTGCAGCATATATCAGTACTTTATTTCTTATTATCCCTTACTAATACGCCATTGCATAATATACCACATATTCTTTATTCACTTGTCAGTTGATAAATACTTGGATTTGTTTACACTTTGGGCTATTATGAGCAATGCTGCTATGAACACTCACGTACAAGCTTTTGGGTGAACACATGCTTTCATTTCTCTTGGGCGTATGCTTGAGAATAGAATTGCTAGGTAGTAAGGTAACTCTATGCTTATCCTTTGAGGAACTGTGCAGGTCGTTTTTAATTATTAAGTGCAAATCTAATTTCAAACTCAAGTTTAGATATCATTTATGTCCCTTCACACTTCACCCCAGTTTCAACAGCTTGATGGGGATATTTCAAGGAGGGCGGGAACACCATGTGCGCTCATCCTCCTTCCAGCACTGGGTACGTGTGTGTACATATGCGTGTGTAACGGAGAGAAATTGCACAGGCTGATAATCTTTTGTCCTCTTTGAAGTCTGTGGAACTGAGGCACTGAGGGCTGGCAGGGAAGAAGAGAGGAACAAGAACAAACGCATATGTTTAACAGTTCATGTGTCCATTTTGGTTGCTTCTACTTTTCTGGCTAATTCATGACTGTTGACCACCATCTCAACTACCTAGATTCCTGAGGTCGGAGATAAGGCTGTATCTTGTCCTCTGTTTTCACCTTCCAGCTCTGGGAAGGGGCAGTCTACTCCATTGCTTTTAGTGGCTGGGATCACATTACCAGGGACCCACCTTCCATAATTTCCCTTGAACTCACTGGATATCTATACATGGTTGCTGTGACAAATGTGCTATTGTAGGTTCCTCCACGGTGCCACTGAATTTTCTTTAGATCACATCTTTGTCTTTGTGTCTGTTACTTTAGTATTGGTGAGTGGCAAGTTAAGCACATGGCAAGTTGAGGAGTAAGCTACCAGTTTCCCCAGTAGCTAGTGACTCTCTGGAGTTACAGCTCTCATGACTCCGGAGAATCATGGCCTCTCTTCCAGCTGGTTTACCCTTGGGAGGAAAGTGGTGACAAGTGCTGCTGCTGACTGCACCAGTGGCTTCTGCCTAAGTAGTATTCCATTCGGTTATCTCCTAGAACAGCAAGGCACAGAGCACCTTGTTATTTCTGCTTTTAGATTTCAGAAACCAGTCCAGGACAATCGGATAATTCCTACTCAACATCATATTAGAAAAACTTATATATATACATTTTGAATTATAATCTACTAATCGAATGTATGTTATTTTTATTCTTCCATATAAGTGGGACTAGCATTCTCTCATTAACTATCCAGGGAAGTCAAAATTTATAATTTGTGTGACTTTTTATCATTATTAACATTAATAGAATATTGAAACAATATTCTATTCTATGTATGTGCCAAGTACCTTGCCATATACACAAACACGACTTTTTATACTTTAAAATGTTAAGGTACTAAGATATATCATGCTAAATACTGCATATATTTTCATTTATGATAAATTATTTTTCCTCTTTTAACTTATTATTCCTGTTTGTGTCATATCATTAGAAAATATGAAAAAAATCTTTTTTTTTTTTTTTTGCTAGCAGAATCCTTAGTTCACCTTTATGAACCTGGATTTCTATTTTAACATGGTTTTCTATGTATGGGATCACATATGCTTGAAGAATATGCCATTCATCATTAGGGTTTTAAAAAATAATGCAAATAAATATATGTATATATTCTATTGGTCTACCTTGTTTCCAATATTTTTTTGTGTGTGTGTTACTGGAGATTGAACCCAGGGCATCCTACCTCTGAGCTATACCCCCATCCCTTTTTATGTTTTTGTTTTGAAACAGGGTCTTGCTAGGTTGCTGAGAGTTTCTAAGTTTCTGAGGCTGTCCTCAAAACTGTGATACCCCTGTCTCAGCTTCCCCAAGTACAATGTGGGCCAACACACCCAGTTCCAACCTTGAGAAATTATAAGATAGATGACAAGAATAAAGAGCTTAGTCTGTAGACATGAGCTCTCTGTTCAAGATGTCCTCTCACTATGCTATAGTTCTGGCCTTCCTTAAAGAATGCACTGGTTAGTTGACTAAATCAATATAGCCCTAACCTATCTGTGTTATTTAATATTCATTATTTTCTCAAGGGAAGACAGGAAACATGAACTGCAAAATTCTCATATATTTTTCAGAGAGCTTTACAGGGCCAGTTTCTGTATGTATTGTAATACTTTCGTAATCAAATTCTTTCAATGCCAGGATCTAATATTTATATTTTCTCTAGATTTTAAAGGAGATCTTTTAAATATAATTTCGGGTTTTTTAAATAATGTATGCAATGATTCAGTAGCTGGAGGCACTCTTGAATATGGACTTTATTCTTCCATTAATGACATAGTTACCTTGTATTAGTCACTTCTCCTCATGTCTCCTCTGTTAAACGAAAAGACGAAGCAAATGGTTTCAGAGCTGTTTTTCAATCCCAGGTTTCTAGGGGCTTTGCTTATCCATGAAAATATTCTTGCTTTCTAAAATTTAAACTATCATGTTTCTTAGAGTGAATCATACTTTTAATTATTTCCCAAATAATTCCATTGCTTATAAAATTGGTACTGCAATATCCACAGGTATTTTGGAAATAGGACATTTTACCTTTAGCATGTGGGGAGAAATGAACAGTAATTCTATTTTCAAACCACACAATTATTTCATAAATGTTCTAAGTTTTCTGTTAGTTTGCATTTAGAATATTTAAGCAAGACTAGTTGGTGAAGGGAGTTTTGGTTATTGTCACAAATAGTGACATGACTACTTATCTAAAATAGAGTTTTCAAGACTTCCTTTTTAAAGTATCAACATTCATATACGGTTGTGATAAAAAGTGTTTATTTAAAATGTCTTTTTTCTTTACTCTTCAAAACTGCTTTAGAAGAATTTAAAGATATGAACAATAAGCCTGCCCTCTCTGAAGCCAATTCAAAATTATGAATGCGTAGCTCATGAGACGGGAACTGGGGAGGTAGCTCAGTAGTAGAGTACCTGCCTAGCATGTTTTAGGCCTTGGGTTTGATCCCAGCACTGCAAAACACAGAAAGCCAAACCAAAATAAAAATACCGACTAAAAGAAAAAGTTTGGCTGGAGTTTTAAAACCCCAAACTGTTATTTACTGCTTGGACTTCTATTGATTAATTTATTTTCAGATAATTATGGGCATAAATGAATCTGTAGAGACTGCATCGTTCTGTCACTACCCAAAAAGCTTAAAACAAGGTCAACTTAAATATCAGATATTAGCTATTCAACTCTTAATATTACATATCTTAGTATTGCTGGACAAAAAAGTTCAAAATATTTGTGAATATTGGATAATAGTCTGAATCTGAAAATTTTAATTGAGATATTTTGGATCACATACTTTGATTTGTTATTAGAAATAATAATTTGTAGAGGCCCTATTTGTTGTCTCTTCAAGTCAGTATGTCTCTGATCAGCCACTTCAAAAGAAATTGCATGTTTACTCCTGACCTGCTTTTTCTTTTTATATTCTACTTTGGGAAACCAGAGTTGTGCAATGCAATACTTGAGGACATTCATTCTGTGGCATTCTACACAGCTGATACTCTTCTAAACTTCCTGTTTTGATGTCTGTCTGCAAATTTTAGACTTTTCTTGTGAAATATATTATCAGTTTTAGTGAAGTCTCAGAGACTAGCGAACAATAAGACTTCTTTTATTTTAAAGTGTAACTCAAGACATTCTTCAGCTTCAAATATTTTTTTAGAGTGACAAAGAGTTACAGCTAATAAAAATGGAAAATACATTTTAAGTGGTAATTCCACATTTTCCTATGCTTTTACAGGAAAATAAAAAGAGTAAATATTTGTTATGAATTCTTATGTCTTATGTTCTGTGCTCAGTACTCTATTTACATTATTTCATTAATTCTCGCAACAATACTTTATGCATCGACTTTTTTTTTTTTTTTTTTTATAGATCAGAAGACTGAACTTCAGAAGGGTTATAAAATCATTATCCCAAGGCTAGGAAAAAACAGGCAGAATAGTGAAGGGAAAAAAGAAAACAGTCTAAGAAGAATACCAAGAAGGGGGGAAAAAAGATAAGTATTCATTGGAGGTGAGCAGGGTTTCTGAACAGATTTATTTATCAAATAAGAAAGACAAAAGAAGGCAGTAAATACCAAGTTAAGTAAATTGGAACAGAGCTTGCATAAAGCTCTGTGGAACAAGCCTGTGTTCTAACAATAATGAAGAAAATGTAGAGGTATTCTGAGGAATATAGAAGATATATTAATAGCTCATAATTTTTTCTGAGAGGCTTTAGGAGAGGGGATATTGGCCTTCTGTAGATCACACTGATGATTTGGGAAGTACACTTAAACAATGTGTCTCCAATATTTGATTCAGAGCCTGTTAAAACCTATCTACCTACATTTAATGCTCATTTTTCAAAATCATTCATGAAATGAACCTCTGTTAGCTCTGCAAACTTTGCAAGTGTATCCTACTTTTAGTTGTTTTACATTACACTACCCTGATCTATCAACACCACCTAATATGAATCTCAGTTTCTAGCACCCTTGACAAACTCATACAACGAAGGGGACTCACAGATAAAAGCAGATGTGTCAAATTCTGTTTTGGACACATGAGAAATGTGGGCTGTATTCTTTACATCAAGGCATCCAGAAGCAAGAGAGAGAGCAGAGGGAGGAGGAACCATTTATATAATCTCCAAGGCTGCACCCCAGGAACCACCTCCTCCAGTCACACTCTACCAGCCTACTGGGTATCACCCAGGTAAATCCATTACAGTGGATTTATCCACTTCTGGGATTACAACCCTCATGGCTCAGCTACATCAACTCCAAACATGAATAAATGAGCTCTTTAGGGGACATTTTATATCTAACCATAACAGCATGGCACATGCTAGGCAAGAACTCTACCCACTGAACTCATCCGTACTTCTCTTTTTACATTTTGAGACAGGATCTCTGCTAAATTGCCCAGGCTGGCCATGAACTTGCTACCCGACTTTCTCAGCCTCCTGAGCAGCTGGATTATAGGTATGCACCACCATTCCTAGCTTCATATTAATTTTTCAAAAATAAGAAACACCATTCAAATATTTCATCCATGTTTTAATGAGATTATCTGTCCTTTTCTCTAGATTGTATGCATTCAAGCCCTTTGTTAGTTACATGTGTGTTAAAGCTCTTTTCTCCCATTCTGTGGCTAGACTTTCTGTTTTTTAAGTATAGTTTCTTTTGATGAATAAAAATTATCAAATTTTTAAAAAATCTTGTATTATGTAATCAAGGAGGCCTCATGTCTTCAGTAGTTATCTTCCATTACTCTTCACAATCACACTGCCCCAAGTGTTATTCCTTAATTGAACCAACAGAAGAATAAAGGTACATTTAATACAAAAATGTTACATTCCCTTAAACTGAAGGCCAAATGATGCCAACATACAGTACTCTCTGAACAAAGCTTTCCCAGTCGTTGAAATAGAGATAAATGAAGGGAACAGGTTGGGGCCAGGTGCTTCTGGGCCATAGCAATCAGCAGCTCATTCATACTGTTAGAATCAATTTTTAAACAAATAACATAATTTGACAGATCACATGAGTGTTGATGAATTTCTTTAGTTTTTTTTTAGTTTGTTCAGTATAGACCTATAAATTAGTTTGAAATTTTATTGACATTTATTACCATAGAAAAATTTAAAGTTTACCTTAAAAGCCAATGAATATTTTTCCCTTTAGAAGTATACCTATTAGTCAAATTTGACAAATAGTGATTTAACCCAGTAGCATTTTCATAGTTAAAAAGCAATTGCATGGATCTCTCAGACTTGACAGAATAAGGGCTCTTTGCCTTGCCTTCCTTCCCCTTTCTTTCTTTGTGCTCCTGTATTTATTCATGAATAGATTAATACATGTAGATATATGTCAGGTTTTATGATTTCTATAAACTATATCACTGCTCTTAGATGCTCAATTATAATGAGGGAGATAGCCTGTAACAAGTAAATGTAGTACCATGAAGAAAAACAATAGATAATAGTACTGTGGTGGTAGTGATGGGGGAGTATTTAGATGAAAAGGAAAGGAGAGTTCTATTTAAATAGAGACCCAAGGAATCAAGAAGACTATCATGGAAGGAGAGAGCCATTTGGGGTCGAGATAATAGTATGTCCAGGAAGACAGGCCTGGGTGCTGGTAACTTCATTAACACAAGACTTCTCCATCAGACCTCCCTTTATTTTAGATACACTTTCAGCTCAGCCAACAGACAGAGTCAATTTTCTCCATCAGCCAGTCATTTAATGCTAGGCATGCACATGATTAAGCCCTTCACAAAAGCCTCCTTTTGCTTTTTAATCCTATATTAGTGATGCTTCCTGCTTGCTGAAAACCTTCCATATAATGACTTTTGTGTGTTTGTTTAAGAGAAAGTAAAATCAAGTTTCATGTCCCTCTGACCTTGCTTGATATCCTCTTTCATTCTCTTCCCAGTCTGGAAGATGAGGGTGAAAATTAGCAGTGTCCTCTAGTGAATTCTCACTCAGCCCTATAATTATATAATAGCAATTGCCCTATAGGTTTGTTTTATCGTTCCTATCTAACTGTGACCCTTGGGTCCAGGGACCCTTTCATATAGCACAGTATCTGCACTCAGTATCTACTCAGATCTTCTCCATTGACTGAAGAAGTCCATAAACTCATGCTCAACATAAGCATCTGGTTCTTTGTAGAGGAGAATACCCTATTCAAGATGATGACTCTCTACCTCGGGTTCTGAGATAGTTTCAAACTAGTAATTAAGTAGTTAAAATTCACTGAATCTTTATTTCATTTCTAAAGTTTCAAAAATTTTAGTCCTGTATTTTATTATCAATGCAACATTTCTAAAATGCATAGGAGGGTGTTTAAAGACAATGATCTCTACATACTGTGTCTCTGAAATGCTTAATCACTTTGACCCTTCTAACTTTAATGTTGAAAGTGATTTAAATGGAGGATTAAGAAATTGTGTCCTCTCTAAAGACTATTGGGAGATATTCTTAGGGGTAAAGCACCTGCAGGGTGAAGCTTGCAGGAGAAGACAATTTTATAAAAGAATTTACACTGGGCCAAAGATATGGGTATACAACAAAGAGAAGTTCTGGGAACTCTATTACCTCCTTTTAGCAGTGCAGAGTAGAGTTCTGTGGATACTTGCCTGTGGACTCTCATGTTAGATAACAAATGCAACTATGGTCTAGCAGGGGCCAGAATCCCAGCAGGAGGTTTCAGTCCTAACTCTGCCATCTAAATCCTGACCAGTTAATGACACTGGAGCCCGATTTGCTCATTCTAAAAACATATAGACAAATAAGATTGAACTTGATGGCAGTTAATGCTTCTTCTAGCAAGCAATTTTTGTAACTCTTAAGATACTTTTTATTGTTATGCCGTACATTCATTTAGCCTTCTAATGCAAAACAAACAAGTAAACAGAAATAGGAAATGTCTGCTTAACTAGGGAAAGGAATTCTAATTTTTACATTTAATGTTTGAACAACGTTATCATATCATGTAATAATGGTAACACTATTAGGGGGTTGTCTTTGAAAGTATAATAGCTAAGGAGTCTGGTTCCCATTAATATTTTCTACACCTCTGGCCAGAGATGTATAAACTTTTCCTTTCCTTTGGTTCCCAAATCAAGCTGTTTTTTTTGTTCCTCTCTGTTGAGACTACCAGTTTTTCTGGAGATATAGCTAGTGAGTTATCTTTGAAGCCTTAAGTTGGTGAGAGTGAAGGCTGGGTGTGCCTCGGGGAAGTCAAATCAATAGGGCTTCTTTGTTAAATGTACCACAAAGGAGCATTCCCCTCATAACAAAAGAACAAAATGTGAACGTTAAGATAGAATTTTATATTTTTTATTTTTCATTTTGGAGACTTTTGGGGGGAGGGTAGGTGTTATTTTGAGACACCTATCATCAAAAATACTTTGATAAGCATACACAGTTTATATTAATCCTGTATGTAAAAGAAGGCTTTCAAAATTGACTCAGAGTTAAACAAAATAGAATGTGGGGTTTTATTTTACAAACGTTTCCCTCCTAATTGTAAGTATAAAAATTAGGTCTGATACTTTTCAAAGGCATTGTTGCAAATTTCTATACCATGCCACATTTTGCTTGACCAATCACTATAATATGCTTTTTACATGTTAATTTATATTATCCTCTTTTCATAGAAAGGAAAGAGAATTTACTCTTAAAAATGTTGTGTTATTGCAAGATACTATATTGGTAACACAAAGATACTAATGTCTAGAAAATGAGTGTTTAATGCAAATGAGGTTTTAATCTGTTTGAAATAAGAAAACTTACTTCCCTCTTGTCTACAGAGAAACTTGAACATCTTTGGATTTTGATATCCTAGGGGGCATGACAGACTCAATTTTACTACTGGAAACTCCCTACAACTTTAATTAAATTATTAGTATACGTTTAAGTAGATTTAAAGATGTGTTTATATAAAATTTAACATAACAACTCACTTTTTTTCAATAAATTTGCCAGAATTATTAGATATGTACATTGGAAAAATTAAAGAGTAGTCAAAATAATGTAAACCATTCATCATAGTTTTCACATTTGGGAAAAGAAAGGGTGATAAAGGATGGTTTAGAATACCCTTCTCATGCAGCATCTCTACCCTGCCCTTCCTGTGCACGAACACCACTAGACCTGCATTTTTAACTGATTTTTCTAGCAGTGTTTGGTAATCACATTTTTACCAATTCTCATCTGCTTTCCCTTCTTATCAAAGCACACCTGCCTATGACATTCAATTTGGAGTTGGGGGGGAGTAAGTCTGGTTAACAAGAATGGGCTAGTGTGATAGTGAATTCAACTTGAGTGTCAACATGCTCATGGATCGTAATTAGTCATTAGTTAAGAGCCACAAGTCATTATCACAAGTCAAAAAGTCACAAGTCATTAGTTCAAATATGAAAACTTTACTTTTTACTAATTACAGTGGATTCAAAACTACCCTATAGTACTCACTCGCTCTCTAATACTTTCTTCATGGGAAGAGAAAAGAAAGAATTGAGCTAGACCTCTGAGAATTGACCATAAGTTGAAACATAACTATTAATGGGCTCTTGGAAGTATTAAATGTATTACTGCATATAAGATGTCTACAATGGTACCTGGCATATAGAAAATACTTAGTAAATGCTTGTTAATAGTGCTACCAAACTACCGGCAATCAAACACTACCACTAACAACAGTGGATTTTTGCTATTATTAGTCTTACTACCAATTACCTGCAGCATGGAAGAAGCAAAGGCAGGTTTGAAAACATCTGGCCTAACATAAATTTGGCCCTTGATATTAAATGGGGTTTTGTCAGCTGAAGCCCTACTGCAGGATGGCTCTGGGTTCAAGTAGAACAGGACAAGCTGACAAACACTGCAACCCTATCTGCTTTCTTTTCTGTAACAGTCCTGTACTGTCTCTGTGCTTCTCTTCACCACAATCTGCCATCAATATCCTTGCTCACCACAACTCATTCCTCCTTTTCTCCCAGGCTGAGACAAATATTATAGCTTACAAAATGAATGAAATTTGTAGAACGTGCTATCTTTCCTCTGACTGAAGAACTCAGAATATACTGAACTAATAATCCAACAGTAACAAGAGAATGACTCCTTTCTTGGGGTGATGGAGTGAACGAGGACCTGGCACCCTCCCGCCCACTCAGACACCCACAGATGAATGTCCCCTCCTAATGAATGTCTCTTGGCAGACCAAGGGTACATGCTGTTTGTTTTGTGCCTGGTTCATTTTGTACCTAAAAAGTGCTAACACAAAGTCCTCAACAGTAAGCAAATCTGGTGGTATTAATAGCTAGTTATCTGGTCCACATGAAGCAAAGTGACAAATTTCCTTTGAAAAACCAAGCCAAGCTTACCTAGGCTGGGATCCATGGTTTAATTTTCTTACTGAGTTTCCATGTGTATCATTTGCTTATAAATGTAAAATACCTCTGCTGAATTAGAAAATCTATTCCTTCTATTCCTTGGTAGATTAGGTTAAAAAAAAAAAAGTCTTTGGGAAGCATAATAGAAAATTGCTGTTAAATAACCAAGATGGATAGATATATAAAGAAGGCTCATGAAAGAAGTATTAAAAAAGGGGGGGGGTGAAACAGATGTTACAAGATGGTACCAGAGACTGGAGTAATCAAAAAAGAAACATTCCTAAGACAAGTGTAACATGAATTATATGAATTGTAGAAACTATTCACTTCTCAAGGATCTGATAACTAATTTTGGATGTGGGTATAATAATATGACTGGCTCAGTTGAACTGGCCATACTAAAATAACTAGCAAAATGTTGCAATTGACCTAGTAACGATGACATGATAGATAACATAAAAGATGCCTAAGTGTGGCTCATCACCAAGAACTGACTCGAATCATCAGCTCCTTCCTGCATGCCAGTGCCTGGAATATACCTAACTTATCTCCTCGGGGAGCTGCTGGTGACATCTTCCTTTAAATTAAAGTCACTATTATTTTGCATATGAAAACTTATCTTTTCCTACCTATCCAGTATGACCACTGGTGACCTTGCAAATATTTTTTGGTATAGACAGAATAGGATATGATGAGTCAGAATCCTACAATGCCTAGAGATGTGCTTTGATTTTATTTGAAGAAAACTGCTTCTCTTTCATGAATCCAGTTTTATCTCAAGGATTCTAACTCTTATATGCCTTGTGGTCTTTTGTGCTTTGGGAATGGAGCCAGGATTGTGCCAGCACTGAAGGTCAAGCATCAAGTTGAGAGTGGGCAGCCAGAGAGATCAGCAGTCAAGGTCCTGAGCTATATAACATAGCTGTTGTTTGAAAACAGATGATGTGTGGGCATTTCCCAGCTTTTTTTTTTTGCCTTCCACAAAAAATATTTTTGTGTCAGTGATGTTGGGATAAATTCTGGAGGAGATCAGAGGAGAAAAAAGGAGATGAAACCTTTTCAGGAGTTCAAAGAAATCTCTTCTGATTTAGCTAGAGATGCCTGAGGTTAGGAGGAAGACAGTTAAAAATCTTGCATTAATTTTCTTACTTCAATTTTACTTTCTCAATTTTAAGATCAGCTCTTCTAAAATAGAGAACAGCAAATCCAAGGAGGTGAAGACCTGAATATGCTTCTGACATACAAATGAACTTTTTCATAAAACAGTTAAACATAATATCAAACATTTGCCCTAGATGTTCTAAAGAAAAAAGAAGAGTTATATGGTTTAATAGCTAGATTTTTATGACTGTCAGGAATATGGGGTCCAATTATAAGTTTACCATTACTGTTTCTCAAAAGGATTCCAAATGTTCATGTTTTGTTTTATAATTTAATATTTAATAATTTTTTTTTGTAGTACTGGGGATTGAACTCAGGGGCATTCTACCTCGAGCTATACCCCCAGTCCTATTTTTTATTCTTTGTTTTGAAACAGGGTCTCACTAAGTTGCGGAGTGCCTCACTAGGTAGCTGAGGCTGTCCGCGAACCCAGATCCTCCAGTCTCAGCCTCTCAAATGCTGGGATTACAAGCATGCACCACCACGCCCGGCTCAATATTTAATAATCTTTTAAGGTCATATTACTTCTAAAATATATAAAACTATAATTTGTAAAAAAAAATGTTCACATTAAGGGAGCAATGGCTAGCAAATTCACACAGTGCAGTGTGCTCAGCCTGTAATGGAAAAATTATGCTTTTTTTTTTAAAGCAAGAATTTCACTTTTCACCATCACCCTTACTTTTAGAACATATAGTCTCTCTGTTCCTTGTATGAATAAATTACATTAGAAGTAATGTTTAGGAAATATTAAATTGTCAGTCCTAAAATGTAAGATTTTATTGGTATAAATTGGTTATCAAAAACATAAAAGTTAAATTTGCTATTTTCCTTTCTTCATTTAAAAGTAGGTGGACAAATTCTCCTTTCTGGCAAATATCGTCCGACACCTTCTACTGTGCCTGAAGGCCTACAACTAAGTACTTACTTTGGGATACTAACTCACTTACATACCAGGCCCTTATTAGAGGAGAGCAAAGTGTTGCCTAGGAGAAGTAGAGAGAGGGGAGTTAGGTATTGGAGAAGGGGCAGGGAGTAAGATACAAAGACAAACATTACTTCTTCCCAATCCTTTTAATTTTGGTTCTTAACCAATCATCCAGCTACCAGAAAGATCTTTAAAGCTATTTTACATAGACTCACTTTGAAAATATAATCTTTATGCTTCTTTAGGTGACCCCCCTCTTGATGAATGTGTTATGGTAATAGCTATGCTTGGGTGATATTGGTTATAATAGTATGGCACCTCATGATTTCATTGATAGGCAACATGTTCTCCTGAGAGATGCATGTGAATTGCTATTAATTTGATTGCTAAATTTTAGATTTATACTATATGTATCATAATTCCTAACTATAAAATTCCAATATAACTGAAAATGGCTTTATAATTAATATTCATTATTTTATAATATGTCCTTAATAAATTCTACTATTGTAGAAATTATAAATGCTTTGCATATTGTGGCCTGTAAAGATAACACGCTTTTAAAAATATAATGAATTCATTTTATTTATTTATTCAGTCAGTCTATCTGTTGTTGTTATTTTTATTTTTTGAAGTATTGGGGATTGAACTCAAGGCCTTACACATGCTAGGCAAGTACACTACCACTGAATTATACCTTCAGCTCCAGTTAATCACTATTTAACCATTATTATGTCAAACAATATATTAGATGGTGGGATTAACATTGAAGATAGAGTGTCGTGGTGTCAGCCTCATAGAGCTAACTTTTTAATTTGAGAACATAAGCAATAACTGACTACAAATAGACACATATTTATAAACTATGTTAAGGATTGTAAAGAGAAAAAATGTGCTAAAATAAAGAAGTAGGGGATGGCATCCAGATTCCCTCTAGGTAGAGGGGTCAGGATAGGAGAAGGGAACCACAGATAATGAGGCCCTGGGGTGAGAAAGAGCTTTGTTGTGTTATAGACCCAGAAAGGTGGATGAAGTCTATTTACTGTATGCAGAAGTGAAGGAAGAAGTGCTTGGTGCTTTAGGCAGGAGTTAGATAATCCAGGCCTTTCTTAAGGACTTTTTTCTTTTCTTTTCTTTACTTTTTTCACTAGCATGTAGTGGAAAATAATTGAAGAGCTTTAAGAAAGGAGATGATATGGTCTATTTTAAGTCTAAATAATTCACTATGATTACTGTGTAGAGAAAGGGTGGCATGAAAGAAGGAGAGATACTAGTTAGTGAAGCCATCCAGTACTCAGGTGAGGAGAAAGGACCTGGGGGCCTTTATCTATCAAAGAAAAAGTCTAGAAGTCATAGCCTATTCAAGTTTTGCTATAGAATAAGCTTTCATTTAAAGTGCTGTAGAGAAACCACTTATCTTCCTTTGGAAGGGCGAAAGCCTACAGGCTGTCTTAGAGAGCCTGGAGTGAAGTATTTTCATAACTCCAGCATTTCTGTGCTAAGCTACTTGTTTGAAGAACTTGGGCTGCTTTTGCTTCATGATGTGGTTTCCATCAAAATGCTTTTTATGCAGGCACATGTAATATGCTAGACTTATTTAACTTCATTATTAACTCCCATGGAAGCTTTTTAAAAAACATTCCTGGGGCAATGTATTCAAATTCATGCATGCCTTGAAAAGCCATTTTAGTTTTGTATTCTGGTCATCTTTTACTCGAAGAAATAGATGCTCAAGCCAGACTTTCTTCTGCAGCAAAAGCATTGTAAGTGATGGGTAAAATCTGAATATGCTCTTAGGGTAGCCTTTACAGCACAAAAGAATATACTAATTTTGTCTAAACCCTGCAGGAATGTTATGACATGTTGAACATTTTTATTTTATTCATTTTTGATAAATTCTTCTCCACATTCCAAAGAGTCTTTGGTTTCTTTCCTTTGTTATTTGCTAGGCTATATTTTTAGTTTATTGTGTTGCTTTCTATAATGTAACTGTCATGGAAGTATAATTCTACCTGTTCTGTGCAAAGTTGAATTCCTAGGAATATGTAGTTCTTGCTATACAATAGGCCCTCAGTAAACATTTGTGAAATGAATGAATTAATTAACAGACACTTGGAAATACCCTGTGATGTTCCTAATATGTCAAAACTCATTAGTAGAAAACTATTTGCATGATATTAAATTAAGATCTTCTATCGAAACTTCCCTTTTAACTCATTTTATTTCAACATCAGTACCTTTGACATTAGAGGTTGGGCCATTCTTCTTGGTGTATGCCCAGTACATTATAGGACATTTGGTGGCATTCCTGCTACAGTAATCCCTCTGTTGTGACAACCCCAAATTTCTCCTGATATTGCTATATTTCTCTAGTTAAGAACCACTATATTAAATAATTATTTTCACAGTTTACAACTAGCAATGTCAAAAATACATAGGTTTTGTGCCATTGAATACTGAATTTTATCATTTTCCATGTGGAAGGCTCTATTAAAATATTGATAATACATTTAATCAAGAAGATAAAGAGAATGAAAATCATATTTTCCATGCAAACATTTGGTCATTTGGAAAACATATTTCAAGGATTCATAGCCCCACTAAACTGTTAATTCATAGAAATCAACAAAGGGCACACACTTTGAATAAGACTCTCCTTTGCAGGTAACAAATGCTCAGCATATGTATTGAATATCCCAGGATAAGAACATAGAAAGTTCCAAGGAGGTAAAATTGGCTCAACAGTATCCATTAGACATAAAAGCTATTACCTGCATAGAAAGCAGGAAAGAGAGCAGTGTTAACAACTCACAAAGGCTGGATAGTTTTGTAGGAGTTTAGGAAGATATCTCTAGTCTTTTTGTGTGATAGAACTCGAGATATTTGCATTGCTATTGTCTTAGTTTTTATTTTTATTTATTTATTTATTTATTTATTTATTTATTTATTTATTTATTTATATTTTAATGGGTGCATTGTAATCATACGTCTTTGTTAGGTACAAACTGGTAAAGGCATATATGCACACATTTCTCATTTAACCCTTCCCCAGTTCCCGCCCCACTCCCTGTCTTTGTTTTTTAATTGATCAAAGTAAACTATGGTACACATAAAGTTCCACATAGAAGAGAAAAAAGGAAGTAGATGCGAAGGGGAAAATATATACCCTCTCTTGTAGGTAAAATGTGATAAAGGAAATAACCACAGAGGCAGTTTATGAGTCTCAGCTTTTCTGAAGAAAACACAAAAATTCAAGGGAAGATTTGGGTGGCAGTAGAGAGGAGGTGACTTCAAAGCTCACAGAATAATTAATCACTCCTACACCAACTGTTTTATTTTACTCAGACAAGTGTGTTAATTGGACAAATCAATAATGCATAATCCTATTTTAAGAATAAGCACTAGATGTGTCACTTCCGCTCAAATGACCTGTTTCCACACAAAAATGTGATCATTTTCTCTCCCCTGCCTTCCACTCATCACAATACTGTCTTCTTAACTGGAGCAATTCACATGTTAGTCTAATAATATTAAAACTACTTTTTTAATCTAATTCCAAAAGCAGACAAAACAGTGATGCATTAGTAAGTCCAAGATTATCTAATGTGTCATCTTATCCAGAATTCTCAGTGTTAATTCACTTAGGTTGGAGAATCAATTGGTGGCCTCTTTCTTCCTGCCATGACAAGTTCTTAATGTCACTCTCTTGATGTCTTATTCTCAATTCCTCTATCTTTGATGAAAGAGACTTTCATCTTACTTCCCACACTATTGGATTTTAGAGAAAACTCTTGAAGTGTGCATTTTGAGATGATATTGGGAAAATTATCTCCCATTAATCTATTTCAATGTCTAATATGTTAGGGGTTACATTGTATTTTGAGCTAATAAAAGTCCACTTTCAGTGACATTTACAAGCAAAATGCTGCTTTCTTAGATGTATGGATTCATTTATTATGATATTATAAGGAAATAAACTGCTTCATTGTTTTAAGCAAATGACTATTCCCCATACTAGGATGAAAATCAAGCTAAATTTTTACTTAATTAACAAGAGCCTTTTGTCTTCTGCTAATCTTGGGGATAAGAAAATTACATAATGAGTTATCTTTGGTAAGGGTCATTACTTGAAATGCGGAACACTTAGAACATATGGAGGTGGCTGGCCACCTTGGAAATTCATCTTTGTGAAGTCTGTTCTCCTTCAGGTCCCATCTGCTGCTGACACTAGCAGCTCAAGTGTGACTCATCCTTAGTACCTTTCCCCATATAATAAACTTTATCCTTTAATAACAGTTTTGACAAAAATGTGTTTCTTATGTTTTTGAAAACATCCTTATAAAGATAATTGAAGTACTGAATATCTTTATTAAATATATAGATATTATGTATGTCTCTGAGAGAGACAAAGTAAAGCAATTAAGGCCTTTGTGATCATCAGAATGTTATTATTAGTATTACTTCTCGGCTGCCAGTCACACTGAATCCAAAATAGTCATCAGTAGTGTGGAGTGGGTGACATCATATGGTAGAAAAAATAATAGGAGGAGAAAAAATTCTCATTCATTCTTTCTTTCTTTTAGTTTTAAATTTTTATTTCTTCATATGTTTCTTGCACTGGTGACTCATCTTTGAGATTACACTAATACACACTCATTGACTGCTCTTATGACTTGGTATCAAAGATAGTTATAAGTGTATGCTTATAAAATTGTAGCCATGCTAGCAACATGGATTTCCTAAGGCTGTGAGACCTCTTTTTTCTTTTTTTGTAGTACTAGGGATTGAACCTAGGGGCATTCTTCCTTCGAGTAGCACCCGAGCCCATTTTATGTTTTTATTTTATTTTATTTTATTTTTGTGGTACTGGGGATTGAACCTAGGAGCATTCTACATCCGAGCCATACCCCCAGCTCTATTATTTATTATTTATTTTGAGACAGGGTCTCATTAAGTTGCAGAGGGCCTCACTAAGTAGATGAGGCTGGCTATGAACCAGCAGTCCTCCTGTCTCAGCCTCCCAAGTACTGGGATTACAAGCATGCACCACCACGCCCAGCAATGAGAACTCTCTGACCTAAATTGGGAACTGGAGGATGTGTTCACAAAGGAAATGATATTTGAACTCAGATGTTAATGAAAAGGATATAAAGTTGAGAAGATGGGGTGGCAGGGAGCCACAATTCTATTGGTGGTGGGCTGTTTCAGGGTAGGAAACAGTATGTAAGAAGGCTTTATGGTGGGAGTTACTAAACAAGGCTTGGTTAGCAGGGGTAGAGTAGGGGAATAAAAGAAGGTGAGACATTGTTAGAGAACTGCGTGCAAATGGCCCATGTTAAAAAAAAAAAAAAAAAAAAAAAGTTGGTCTTCAGTATGGTAACAATAAGAAACTCTCCTAACAAAGAGAGACAAGTATGTTAAAGCAAAGAGGTGACATTTCAGATGAAAAAATATGTGAGGGGGAAGGGATGGCTGATGATAGACCATGCAAAGAGTAGAGGTCAACAGTATACAAGGATGGATTCAATAGAGGAATTTCAATGGAAGTTTGTGCCTTCTGTGACCAGATGACTCATGGTCCTATATTCTTAGAGATAGAACATTGCAGGAAGACCAATTTTTCTCTTTTATAAAGTCAGGTAATTAGTTTGGTTGCTAGAGGATGAGAGATGAGGCTCTCTGAATCAATTAAGTGCCCATAAAATGTTTTCTTGTCCAAATCTTATGTTTTTATTAGTTCAACAGCATAACTTATTATTGCTTATGTTGCTGCCTGGATATCCACTGAGCAAAACCAATACTAACTTTTTACAGTATTTCCAAAACTCAAAAAAAAAAAAAAAACAAAACGTAATTTGGTGTGCATTTTGCAAATACCAGTAAGGCTGTTCATTGAATATCACATCCATTGGGCAGAATAAAATTGGTAGAACAAGATGTTGCTCTAGACTACAAAGGCCGATGATGTCAAAACTGGCCTGGAACATGAGATTTCCTGTTTTCCAGTTACAAACTTAGATGACTCATTAGACTTGAATGAGATGCTTTGAGCTAGGGTGATTACAGTGAGGCTCCCCTCTGCATGGTGAGCACTGAAGGCCCTCCTTGGCCCATGGCTTAGCCTATTCACTCTAGAAATATCCAGGTGTCTCGTATTTGTGAGAAAACTGTGGCTATATCTTTTGAAAGCAAGATATAGATGAGACCAAGCACTAAAGAATTACCCATAGCCAGTGAATATATGAAACATCTCGTCATTAGTATAAAAGAAACTTGACATGATTGGAATTAACCTTCATAGCCAGCAATGGTGAACTTCGTAAGATAAATTTTATTTGTATATTGGAACATTAAGCAGCCAGCAAAATGTTTTAATATATGAAAAACTAATAAGAAGGAGAAAATGTTCACAATATTTTCAGTTAAAATACTATATGTATTATCTGACATTAAAATTTTAATTGTATTTAGATATATGGCCATGGGCGTTTATGCATATACACAAAGAACCAAAGCTTCTAGTATTCACTCTTAAGTGTTAACTATTTATTTGTGTGTATTAGAATATAGGTGACTTTTATTCTTTTTCAAGTGCAAAGTTTTCCATGTAATGAATACATATTATTTTGTCAAAAGTAAAGCTATAGAAAACGAGTGGTGATGTTTTAGCCTATCAACTGGAAAATTTGTATTTTAGTTGTAATATTTTGGCATACCAACAGGGAAATATATTATTAAGGGGAGTTAATCCAATATAATTTTTTTTGGTTGAAGGTCCATATTGTGCCTTAAATTCTTAAAGTGTCTATACTTTTTGTCCTAACAATTCCACAAAAGGGGATTTATTCTAAGAAAACAATCAGAGAATTTTATAAATATTTCCTTACATTATATTTGTATGATTTAGTTTGTAAGTCAATAATTAAAAACAATAAAATAGCTACAAATATGGGAATGGGTAAAGGAATTACTTTATCTTTGTACAAGAGTTATGCAGTAATTTAAACTCATCTTGTAAGAATACTTAAGGAAGTGGAAAATTATTAGAAGTTCTTAACATTTTTAAAAATTTAAAAAGCAGGTAATATGCAGTATTAGAACACTAAAATACCAACACTTAAAATAACCATATTTATTTATTTAATAAATGGTGGGAATGAAAAGATATACAGAGGCATATTTTATACTTATGTTTGCTCTGATCAGTGAGATTATATACAGAAAATGTAAATTTTCTTCTGTGGGTTTTCTGTGCCTTTCTAAATTCTAAATCTCATAAAGAACATCATTAAGTTCAGTAATGACAAAAAAAATACATCTCAGTCTGAAAAGGTCAAAGGGCAGGATAGGGTTGGAGGTGTGTGCCGAAATTAAATTAGAGTTGCAATGGATTCCTTCAAGAAAGATACTTTACTTACAGTAGCTGACCTTTTCTAATTCTCCCTGTCTTCATCTCCCTGCCTCCCCCTAAAGTTGTCTCAGAGGCTTTATCATATGTGGAAAATCATTGCACTGCTGTAGTGGGTAGTAGTCCCAGTTACTCATGTTTAGATGAAATATTTATTAAAACCCACTGTATGCCGGGTGTGGTAGGGTGCATTTGTGATCCCAGTACTTAGGAGGCTGAGACAGGAGGATTGCAGGTTCCTGGCCAGCCTTATCTCCTTAGTGAGGCCCTCCACAACTTAGTGAGATCCTGTTTCAAAATAAAGAATAAAAAATAGGGACTGGGGTTAAACTCAGAGGTAGAATGCCCCTGGGTTCAATCCTCAGTACCACCCCCACCAAAAAAAAAAAACAAAAAGAACCCACTGTGGGCCAAATACCTTATAAAATATATCCACCCTCTGGGGCACCAGACCTTCAAGGAGCATAGGAAAATAAAGTTTTCTAAGATAGAAGTTGGAGTTTAGACACTCTCACCAAATAGCTTTATAACTTGAAGTCACATTCTTCATAATTCATTCCTCTAATACTAAGTACCACCTACATGACAGTCACCATCACAAACCCCAGGACAGACCAGTGAAAAGTGCGAGGTCATTCTTCTCACTCTAGTTCAATGAGGCTGGCATTATATAAATACAGAAAGGCATAATATGCTAGAGAGGAGTAGGTGTTAAGATGAAAACTTAAGCTGACAGGAAGAGTAGAAGGGCAGGGTAGAAAAATAAATGAAAAGAGGCTTGAAAAACATGTGAGGCAATAATAATAACAATAATAATAATAATAACAATAATAATAATAATAACAATAATAATAATAATAATAATAATAATAGACTCCCTTCTTTCCTTCCTTCCTTACATCCTTCCTTCCTTCCCTGGGTTCTTAGAATCACTTCATGTGGGGCTTTGCAAATGCAGAAGTAGTTCTGTGAAGTTCTATTTGCCTTTGATATGAAAGTCTGAGTTCATTTCCCTCTATCGAAGAGCACTCTTTCTTTAGAGTGAACTGGACAGTATAAATAGATAGAGAATAATAGGTTCTCTCTCAGGGCCCAAATGGTCAGATCATTTTCATTCTGCCTAAATAGAACTGATGAAATCTAGATCACAGCATTTCCCCATAAAGAGCAGCACGTTCTGCATCAAGACTCCTTTAAGCCCCTTTCATTTTAGCCATAAAGATTCTCCAAAAAAGAAAGAACTGGCAACAACAACAACAAAAAAAATCTAAAAGTTTTCTTGGTATCAGGTCACCAAATGTGACACACACAAAAAATGTCATGTAATGATTGTTTCTACACCCTTCCACTAGTATCATTAATAAATTCAGTTAATTTTTATCTCATTCAGATATTTCTCTGTGGATTGTTTAATATTCACATATACCTAAACCACTCTGGGGTAAATTTTAAATCACAAGGAAGGAAAATAAAAGTTTCTGGAAATGGTCAAACATTAATTTTGATACTTTCTCATTTGGCCTAAGTGTCAGAGCTGCAGCTCCTCTGTACCAGGTTTCTGGGGGTTTTGTGCTGTTTGTGCTTTCCCTCAGGTGTTGATGGGACTCAGATGAGATGGAATCTGAAAGTGTGTCATGCCTGGTGCTGGCTGCACACCAACCCAAATCTCTGGAGCCCAGTGTTGGACATGAGTTCCTTTTACTGTCTGTGAGACTGTAGGTATAAAAAGGGAGTTACAACATGTACCTATCTAGGGGAAGCTAAAGCTGAAATGAAAAATTCTAAACTCTTTAAAGAATTTTTTTCTATGTAAGACCCTTTGTCTTGGGGGAGCCAGGTGGGACCTGGAGGGAAACACACCAAGAATTGTGGGTACCATGTATGTTCCTGTCACTTTGAACTTCACTGTGATGTATAATTACAATGCGCCAAAAAAGCATATAAAAAGACCCATTGTCTTCAACAGAGATTGTGTTGTTGTTGAAAATGATGTAGCAGTGAGTATTTTGTTCTAGAGCATGATAAAAATATTAATTGAATTGAAGAAAGAAGGAAGGAAAAAAGAGAGAAAGGAAGCTTGAGAACCGAGGAGGGAGGGAAGGAGGCTGTAACACTTTAGGACATAAATATTGCATGCTCATCTGGAATCTTTAAGAAGTCTGATTACCTGATGTTTCCCTCTTGTTGTTAATAGAGACAACAAGTGGAGCATTATAGTTAGGGTTGCTGGTTTATATGCTGACCACACCTTCCTTTGTGCCCCCACCTGGGTCACATACATTGCCAAGGCTCTGTGAGATCTTAACCTGTTTATTATTTACATATGACTATGTAGACAGTAGCATTCATTGCTCTAGCCCTATGCCTAATATAGTACTCATCCCCACCACCCACCTCCCATACATCCATGACCTGACTTCTTCCTGCCACCATGCACCTTCCTAAGGAAAATGATTCTGGTATGAGAGCCTCTCAGAACACACAGAATGCATTGGAAATTAAGACGATCTTTCAAACCGGTGGCAAACGTCTGATGAAAATATGCACTCCCTACTTGTTGGAACTTGATGGGATAAGCCGGAAAGATATGAGCACAACGTGTGTGCTTGTTCTCCACCTCTTGCCTGGCTTTATGTGGCAGACACATTCCTTTCTTCATTCAGCTATTTAATAATAATCCTCGACTTGACCTGTATTTTTCTCTAAGTTTGACAATATTACCATTAGGTGTGTGGTAATTGATTGCATGCACTGGCAAAGAACCCTTCAGAAGATAACTGCTGCCAATAATTAGGGTGGTATTTCTTCTCTGGTGGCTAGTCAGGCAGATGTACAGATACAATGAGATTGCTTTCATTATGTTATACACACCCACATACTGAACCTGACATGGCACAAGATGGCCTAGTAGAAAATGCGTAATTTAATATTTAAAAATGATGTTATGGGTCTGGGAGGGTGAATCAGTCATAAGTCATAGAAAAGTTGTCTATCATCAGTGATCTACTGGGTTCAATTCCCAGCTCTGCATAAATAAATAAACAAACAAATAAATGAATAAATAAATAAATAAACAAATATCTTATTTTTCACCTATGAACATTAGTTACTGAAATTAATGCTTTTTATTTCATTCTACTTAATATTATTTTTAGTTTTATTTGTATATTTTTTTGTGTGGTACTAGGGTTGAACCCAAGGACATTCTACCTCTAAGCTACATTCCCAAGCTCTATTTTTTTTTTAATTTTGAAACAGGGTATCGCTAGGTTGATGAGAGTCTTACTACTTGCTGAGGCTGTCCTCCAATCTTCAATCCTCCTGTGTCAGTCTCTCAAGTACTGAGATTATAGACATGCACCATGATGGGTTTATTTTTAGTTTTACTTAGGAAATATTTCAAAAACCCAGAAAAATAAACCAATTTAAAATATTCTCATGTACCTACCACCTACATTTATCATGCTTTTCAGACAAAATTTTTTTGAAAGAATAAAATATTGTAGATTCAGCTATAGCCCTGTTCTTCCTGCGTGTTTTCATGTTACTGTTAAATACTATCCTGAAGCCAATGTGTTTAATGTCCGTATACGCTTTTGCACATATATATATATATAAATCTATAAGCAACATACAACATACACTGTTTATGTTTTAAAAATTAATAATGCTATCGTAGTTTACAATTCCTTTATAGTTTTCTCTTATTAGTAGTGTGCTTTTGAATTTTATGCACATTGATACATTTAGGGTCTAGTTAATTTAATTGTTGTATAATATTTCACTGCATGAAACCAGACATGTCATGAGTTCTGTTGGGGGGGCGGGGCATTGACCCTAGTGGCATTCTACATCTAAGTTACAACCCCAATCCTTTTTATTTTTAATTTTGAATCAGGGTCTTGCTAAGTTGCTGAAGGTCTCATTAAGTTGCTGAAGCTGGCCTCAAACCTGTGATCCTCCTGTCTCAGGTACTGGGATTACAGGTGTGTGCCATCAAACTTGACTATAGGGTCTTAAAAATTAAAATGTATACATGGTTTGATTTTTGCTCCCATGTTACACTTTAATTTAATGCTATTTTAATGGCTAACAAGGCCAGAAATAAATGATTTTATTTTTCTGCATAGCAAAAGCCCAACATTTCTGGGCTCAGTAAATGTCTTCCTAATTCTTCTCACAAACCAATCAGTTCTTTACTGAGCTTGACTGTTTCTGGTGGATTATCAGCAAATACTTCCAGCAGAAACCTACTTTGTCAGTATTCTAGCTGGAAATCTGCTTGCCTAAATTCATGATCTAATTAAATAAATTTTCTGTCTCCAGATATCATGGGGAACTTTTTTTTTTTTTTTTCAGTACTGGGGATTGAACTTAGGGGCGTTCTACCTCTGAGCTATACCCCCAGCCCTATTTTTTATTCTTTATTTTGAAACAGCATCTCACTAAGTTGCGTAGTGCCTTACTAGGTAGCTGAGGCTGGCCACGAACTTGGGTCCTATGGTCTCAGCCTCCCAAATGCTGGGATTATAAGCGTGCGCCACTACACCCAGCTCATGGGGAACATTTATTACCAAACATTTTACTACTATACAAAATAGATTCCCACTTTCCAGCCTCCTAGAGCAGTTTCACTGTCACTTTCTACCTCATCCCAAAGCCAATGCTATACATTTAGGTTGCCTCAGTCTGCAGTACCATTGTTTAAAAAAAAATCACTTATCTACTGCCACAGTAATTCATAACACTCCACCACAATATTCAGTATCTTCTAACAGCCAGTAATTATTCTTGTTTCTCATTGGGTTTTCACAGTTGGAGATTGGCTCATGCAGGCTGAACCTGAAGGGATTAGCTGTCAGATGCAGGTACAGTTCAGGTCTGCTCCACATGCCTTGAACTGTGGGCTCTTTAGGGCTTAATTTTTTTGTAGCAATTCCAGAAGTCCAAAAGAGAAAACTCAGTAACACAAGCCCATGTCAGAGCTCTGTTTGGATCTTGCTTGGTAGCAACCTATTTGTTAAAGCCTAGGGTCGAGATACAAGACAGTGTACTCAGAGTTTCATGGCAAATAATATACATAGGAAGAGTAAATAATTGATAAAATAATCCAATAATTTGTAAGAAATAAAAAAATTATTTTATTGTCTTCTATGGGTTAGATGCTGAGATACATGCTTTACACACATGATCTCCCACATAATTCACGTATTTCCATCATGAGATATGTCATTTCTATTTTGCAAGTGAGAACTATAAGTCTCAGAAGAGTTAACTAACTAGTCTAATAAGTGGTAAAGCTAGAAACTGAATCCAGATCATGAAGTTTTTTATACCTACTTTTTCTTCAAAAAGCTATATGATTTCAATTATAACTTCCCCCAGTAAAATTAGATATATGTATAGCCACAGAATCTTAAATAAATGACATTAGTAGTCAATATATCTCATTTGTGTCCTTCAGAACCAGTTTATCTCACTCTTTTTCTGGAGAGAAAGAGAGGAGATAAGCCTCATTATCCATTTCGGGAAAAAGAAAATTCAGACAAAAATGACAAATGGACCAAGCTGATAGTATGAGATGTCTGTATTTTCATTTTGTTCTTATTATGTTCTTAAGCATGCAACTGTTTTCTTTGGAAAACTTCAGTGGCAAAAAAATATAACCAGATTATATTGATGCAGCAGGCAAATCAATAGAAGAACTCTGTTATCACTATTCATAAAACAGTCAGCAGGAAGAAAGGGAAATTAATCTTATGCTTCCATGTTTCTTTTTCTTTTTCCCTCCACTGAAGTACAGTGATGAAAACCAGAGAAATGGCATCTCATCTCTCCCATTTACTAACATGTGGCTCTGGACATCAATACCACTTCTCTGGGATCAATTTCCTTATTGGTACAATGAGGGAAAAAATACCTACCCCCTAAAGCTGCAAGAACTGAGTTGAAGAAATATTTATAAATACCCAGTGCTTAGCCAGGGAAGAGGTCAGGGATCAGGTCCAGAGGAATTGCTTTGGATATGTGTCTTCCATACAGAAAATAATATGATTTCTTATACAATGGCTTGTGTACACTTTAAGTTGTTGCTACTTAAAACATTTTATTATTTTGCTCATATAATTTTAGAATCCTAAAATAAGATATTAAAAAAACAGTATTTTACATTATTGACGACATTTTCTATCATTGATTTGGTTGTATCTAAATGACTCTGTTGACTCCACTCAAAGATTGTGGCCATCATTAATAATGGCCAGCCCATCATGGAGGCCCACACTTGTAATCTCAGTACTTAGTACTTAAGAGGCTGAGACAGGAGGACCGCAGGGTCGCAGCCAGACTCAGCAACTTAGTGAGGCCCTCCGTACTTTAGTGAGACCCTATTTCAAAATAAAAAATAAAATAGGACTGGAGGTATAGCTCAGAGGTAGGACATCACTCGGTTCAATCCCTAGTACCATCCATACACACACACGCACACACACACACACACGCGCACGCGCACGTAGTAGTTATCTGGAATTATTAACATTTATATGGATGCTGGAAATCCACTCATTCATCAAGAGTTTAGCTATTTTATATTTAAGATATGGTTTTAAGCACTCTTACAGGATACAGAAATTAGTAATATGTGATTCCTTTTCTCAAAGGAACTATAATCTGGTAAGTGAAGTAAGAATGAACATAAGCAACTTAAAAAGAAGAGAAGGCCTTATGAAATTTCTCATAAAATAATTACCAATAAAATTTTGTGGTTCTAAAGAGTGTGATCATTTCAAATATTTCTATCATAAGACTTCATGAAGGGGAGATGGTAAAATTTTGACAGGAAAAGCAATGTGTACTCATTTCAGGAGAAGAAAATACAGGATTATTATGGTTTAGAATACAAATGACCCCAAAGTCTCAAATGCAAAAGGCTTAGTCACCAGCCTGTAGTGCTGCTGGGAGGTGATGGAACTTTGCAGAAGCAGGACCTGTTGGAAGGAAGTTAAATCTTGGAGACATGCTCTCAGAAGGGATACCTTGGCCCCTTCCTCTATCTCTTTCTGTGCATTATGGGCCCCCATGAGGTGGGAACCTTTGCTCTATGACAGGCTCCTACCGTGATGATCTGCCTTGCCACAGGGACAGAGCCAAGTGACCAAAAACCTCTGAAACTGTGAGCCAAACAAAACATTCTCTTTTTATAGTGACTGTCTTAAGTATTTAGTCACAGTAACAGAAGGCTGACTAACACATGACGTAAACAGGAAGCACAAGGTGTGCTTTGGAACTGGAGCATTAAATATTTGTGGACAATTAATACAAAGTCTATGATTAGATCGCATAAGTATACCTTGTTGGCTACATGTAATTGCACTTATGAAGGAGGTTATTTAAAATAGTAAAATTTGTAGAAGTCTTTGAAATTGATTTCATTTAATGCAGAACTTAATACTATGAATTTTACATAGTCAAATAAACTACTTTATGGGTTCCTAAATGAGTTTTTTCCTTGAATAAAAGAGGCACCTAAATTATGGTGACCTGAGCTATACCAGAATTTAGGTTTTGCTTCTGTGATAACCATTGAATATAAGAATATCAAAATCAATATTGAGAAGTTTGAAAAGCTATTTTGCAGGAATAAAGGAGAAAGGGCATAAGGTGGGAAAAGTCTGTTTCTATCTTTAGTTTATTTATATATTTTGCAAAAGCAGACATATTGTATTGCCTGAGATAGCCTAATCTATTCTTCATTCTATTTTTAAAAGGGGGAGGACAAGCAGTCTTATATAAGAAGATGAATAACAAGCCGGGCGTGGTGGCGCACGCTTGTAGTCCCAGCATTCGGGAGGCTGAGACTGGAGGATCCGGGTTCGCGGCCAGCCTCAGCTACCTAGTGAGGCACTCGGCAACTTAGTGAGACTCGTTTTCAAAATAAAGAATAAAAAATAGGTCTTTGGGGTATAGCTCGGAGGTTGAATGCCCCTGAGTTCAATCCCCAGTACCGCAAAAAAAAAAAAAAAAGAAGATGAATAACCATATTATAAACTAACATGGGTGATTTTTAAGGCTAAATAATGTTCTAAGGTCAAACCAACTGTATGCATACTCAAATTTTGATAATGTTGGCCAGCTTTATTTTGATCAATCCCAGGATGTTGCACTGTTTTGTTTCGGAAAAGTCCTAATCTGTCAGGACCATCAGTCTGGGCCAGCCAGGAAGCAGAATTCATTGAACTGATGCTGAGCTTGGGCACCAGCCACAGAATAAATTACACACATTTGGTCCATCACTCTCCATTATGTAATATCCCAGAGTGAATTTTCAATGCTTTGAAGGTTTTTAAATATCACATTAACTCCTTTTGATAACATCATATATTAGAAAATTAATCATCCTGTATAATCCTGCCATTATTAAAAATTGCTTATAGATCCTGTGATTAAACTAAGCCATCAAAGTCATACAGATACTTATTAATAGATTACCCTCTTTCTCCATCACAGTATTGCTTTTATTAAAATGTAGTTTGACTTACTTTTGTGTGTCTATATTGAGATGTACTATAAGGAAAAAAACTTTGTGGAAATTAACTCATCACTGTGTTTAATGTAAAGATTTTCCCTATCGCATTAACCCACAGAAGAAATTTCTTTACAATTTTTCTTATAAAAGGGGTGTTTATCTCTATATCAGATGAATTTTGTTTTATAAATACTGTCAATTTTCTAACCATCCTTAGTTTTGAGTTGAGCACTGCAATTTTTTTTTTTTCTTATGATACTGGGAATTGAACCCAGGGGCATTATACCTCTAAGCCACATCCCAATCCCTTATTATTATTTTTATTATCATTTTGTTTTGAAACAGGCCCTCTTGCTAGGTTGTTGAAAGTCTCCCTAAGTTGCTGAGGTTGGCCTTGAACTTGTGATCTTCCTGTCTCAATCTCCCAAATACTGGGATTACAGGCATGCACTACCACACCAAGCAGTGCATGCAATTTGTATACTAACCTCCTTCCATATCTAAAATTTTGTTTCTCTACTCTTATTTTTCATATCATCTCAGCTTTCATTTATTTTACTTTTCTATCTTAGCTTAAACCCTTAAAGCAAAGACAGATAAAATTAATTAATTTTATGAGCGAATATGGGAAGAAATAATAGTAGCTGTGAGACTTCTTTGGTATGATGAATATAATTACATATAAGCTTACCTAGGCAAAAATAAATAAATTCCACCAGGATATGCCATTTTATAAGGGTTACTCCTTGCCTGGGATTAGAATCCTAGGTGTCATTAGAATCTTTCCATGATCCTCAATTGACTTGATGTATGTATATATAACTTTAAAATTACTGGATATTATTTTTATAACAAAATACTAATTAAAAATATGTAATATCCGTAATCCCAGTACTTGGGAAGCTGAGACTGGAGGATCCTAGTTCGTGGCCAGCCTCAGATACTTAGTGAGACTCTCTGCAACTTAGTGAGAACCTGTTTCAAAATAAAAAATAAAAAATGGGACTGGCGGTGTAGCTTGGAGGTAGAATGCCCCTAGGTTCAATCCCCAGTACTGCAAAAAAAAAAAAAAAAAAAAGTAAAATCCATTTTGTAGAATTAACTATGTTGTAGCTATGAAATTATCAAGAGAATATAAACTCATAGGGAGCAGACCAGTAATACATTAATAATAGTATTAATAATTAATTCTTCCCACAAGAAATTGGTGAAATCTTAGTTTAAGGAACCCATTTTATCGGTCAAGAAGTGTTTTCAGTTCTTGTAAACATTGGATGGGGCGACTGAACTCTGCAATGTATACAAAGAGTATTGTTTCTATTATGTATCCAAGATCTGTGGCTGCTTTTGGATCATCTAACTTGTTTATATTTGTATTTGTCTGACACCGAAGGGGTGTGTATTTTAATTCTGTGCCTTGAAGCAGATCAGGCTCGTGAAGAATTAGAGTTTTAATAACCACAAACTGGTCCGTTTACAGGAAAAGAGACCTTTATGCCTTTTTGCATCATTAGCTTCTTCATCTCATTTTTCAGCCTGAAAAACCAAAGGCATGGAACTATATTAATCCAGCAGCTGAGAGGCACATTTAAAATAAGGGATTCGAAATTATCTTAGCAATAGCTTCCTGGAATTTCCAAGTAGTTAATATTGTGATTGGAGTGGTTGACAGACAGTTAAGTAAAACCTAGTTTATGTATTACAAAGAATTTGTCAATTCTGCCTTTACCAAATTTTTTTTGCAACATCTGACCTTTGAGAGGAAACATAACTTTAGAATTAATGGTATCTTTTTATTATGACTCTTATTTATAATATTTTAGATTTTTTAATGTTTGAAATATATCTATATCACTGACTTTAATTCTACTGATGGTCATAGCTTTGTGCCAACTATAAATAGATGTAGAAAAATAGATATTAGAGAAGATATTATTTACATTTATCTTTGTATATTTATCTATTTCAAGTTTCAAAAAGGTTCTTATTGCCCATTTGTATTTTAATACCTTTTAGAAATAATCTTTTTCTGTAAATATAACATTATAAGAAATAAAAATTTATATTTCTATAACCAATGAATAGTAAAGAAGAAAAAAAGTTTTTCACATATATATATGTTAAATATATGCATAGGTTCAATATGTCTATTTGAATAGCTACATATTAAGTATATTTAAATGATAAATATATCTATATCCATAAAACATATATATGGATTTATCTGTATATTTATAATCCATATACCTATATCCATAGGTATATGGTTATATTTAACATATATAATCAATATATATGTTTACATATAGATATATATAGACACATTAGAAATTAAGTAAAATTTAAAATATTCAAAAAAGTATATGGTGAAATATCCCTTTCTACTTCTATATCTCAGTCACAAGTTGCTCTTTCAGAAACAGCCTCTGTTACTATTTCTCCATTAAAATATCATGATCATTCTTCACAGTTACAGAAAAATAAGTCCATAAGTCCTTAAATTTTTTTAGAACAACAAAAAATCCAAAATAGCCAAAATAATTTTCAGCAATAAGAACCATGTAGGAAGCATCATAATACCTAGCTTCAAACTATACTACAGCTCCATAGTAATAAAAACAGCATGGTATTGGCACAAAAGCAGGCACATAGACCAATGAAGCAGAATAGAATACTCAGAACCAAATCCACATTCTTAACAGCCATTAGTTTTTGAAAAAGGGGCCAAAAACATACACTAGAAAAAAGCATCTTCAACAAATAGTGTTGGCAAAATTGGTTATCCACATGCATAAAAATAGAAACAAACCCTACTTTCTCACCCTGCACAAAAGTCAATTCAAGATGGATCAAAGACATGGAAATTAGACCAGAGATTTTGGAGTTACTTGAAGAGGGCATAGGACCAACACTCCAACATATAGGCATGGGTAAAAAACTTCCTCAACAAGACCCCATAGGCACAAAAAATTAAAATGAGGATCAATGTGTGGAATTGCATTAAACTGAAGAGCTTCTGTGCAGGAAAGGAAACTATTAAGAACCTCAAGAGAGAGCCAGCAGAATGGAGATCTTTGCCAGTTACTCTTCTGATAGAGGAATAATATTTAGAATATACCAAGAATTTAAGAAGCTCACCATCAAAAGGACAAATAAACCAAGCAATACCACTTCTGGGTATCTACCAAAAAGAATGGAAACCAAACTACAAGACTAATGCATGTGCATCTATGTTTATAGCTGCACAATTCACAATTGCCAAACTGGAGCCAGTCAAGATGTCCAACAGATGAATGGATTACAAAACTATGGGATATGTACACAATGGAATTTTACTCAGCCATAAAGAAGAACAAAATTATGTCATTTGCAGGGAAATAGATGTATCTGGAGAACATTATGCTAAGTGAGATTAGCTAGTCATAAAAAATGAAAACTCAGATGTTCCCCCTAATACGCGGAAACTAGGGAGAAAATGGGACATAGGGATTCCAGACAAAGAAGGAGGAAATTAGATGAGTAAAGAAGGTGACTTAACTGAGGGAGATGAAAGGGGGGAAGGGAGAAATACCCTAATGAGTATGATGTACATTTACAAACATATCAAAGTAATTCACTAAACTGAACATAAGAAGGAGGAAGGGGGAGGGAATGGGACTGGAAATGGGGAAGGGCTAAATGAGTGCTGTGTGCATGTATGCCTCTACCAGCTTGTAGCTTATTAAGGTGTATGATTACAATACACCAATAAATTAAAAACAAAACAAAACAAATAACCCAATCAAAAACGAGCAAGTGAATTAAATAGACAACTCACAAAAGAAGGAATATAAATGGTTGGTAAATGTATGAAGAAATGTTCAATATCATTAGCAATCAGAGAGATGCAAATCAAAATTACCCTGAGATTTCACCTAACCCCAATTAGAAAGGCAATCATTAAAAACACAAACAATAACAAATGCTGGTGAAGATGTGGAGAATTAGGAACTCTAACACATTGTTGGTGGGATTGCAAATTAGTGCAACCAATTTTAAAAAATAGTGTGGAGGATCTCCTGTGTATCTACCCAAAATAATTGAAACCAAACTACCATAGTAATGCATGTATACCTATGGTTATAGCTGCACAATTCACAATTGCCAAACTATGGAAACAGCCAGGATGTCCATCAACAGATGAATGGATTACAAAACTATGGGATATATACACAATGGGATTCTACTCAGTCATAAAAAGGAACAAAATTATGTCATTTTCAAGGATGTGGATGGAACTTGAGAATATCATGCTAAGTGATATTAGTCACAAAAAGTGAAAATCTTATGTTCTCCCTCATATGTGGAAGCTGGGGAGAAATTGAGACGTAGGAGGGAATATAGACAAAGAAGGAGAAACATTAGTGAGACTTGATGGAGGAGAATTAATTGAGGGAGATGGGAGGAAGAAGACTTGAAGAAAACACTTCAATGGACATGATGTACATACACAAACTTATCAAAACCAATCATTGTGCTGAGTATGGGAAGGAGGGGAAGGAGAGGGAATGGGGTGAAAACTGTACTGGGGAAGGGCTCATTGAGTACTGTTTGCATTATGCCTGAACTTCAACAAGATGTATAATTACAGTGCACCAAAACAAAAAACAAAAACAAAAAAACAGGATTGTGAGACAGGAGGATCACAGATTTGTGGTCAGACTCAGCAACTTAGGGAGGCCCTGCTTCAAAATAACATAGGGTCAGAGGTGTATATCAGAGGTAGAATGCCCTGGCTAAAAGGACAAACACGTAAAACTGGCCAAAAACCAACCAAAATGTCTGTAAAAGAAATAGTATGACCATAATTAGAAAGCAAATAACAAATTGGGAAAACATATCTGCAATATCTATACCTAACAGATCAATAGTTCAAGTCCTTACAATTTAATAATGAAAAAGATGAAGATTAATAGTAGATAATGGATCCAATCACCAATTCACATAAAAATGAATACATGTGGTGTGTGCTTAGCATGTGTGAGGTTTTGGGTTCATCCCTAGCACCAAAGCAAATAAATACATACATACACATATACATATGGGAAACAGACATGAGGAAAATGTTCATCTCATAGGTACATAAAGAAACACAAAATGTGATGCTGTTATTTTGACTATCATTTATTTTGACCAGATTTCAAAAGCGATTATACTCTGCATTAGTGAAAACTTAAGGAATAGTCTCAAAAAAGAACATTGGAACATTCATTCCTTGAAAGCTTAGTAGAATTCCCTGTATAACCACAAGGTGTTGTTTTTAGGGTAGTACTGTGCCAGACCTTTTTGGATTTTCTATTGAGTGACTTAGAGTTTCTATTGATAGTTACTTATATTATCTGGAATACTAAACATGCAATCCAAATTTTAAAATGCATTTTCATAGTGCTGAACTCACTAATTTCTCATGGATCTTTTTATGGACTTTAGCTACTGACTTGTTATTTCATTTCTATTTCCAGTAGTGATTTTTTTTTTTTTTTTTTTTGCGGTACTGGGGATTGAACTCAGGGGCATTCTACCTTCGAGCTATACACCCCAGCCCTATTTTTTTATTCTTTATTTTGAAACCGAGTCTCACTAAGTTGCGGAGTGCCTCACTAGGTAGCTGAGGCTGGCCGCGAACCCGGATCCTCCCGTCTCAGCCTCCCGAATGCTGGGATTACAAGCATGCGCCACCACGCCTGGCTCCAGTAGTGATTTCTAATAGTTTTATTTTTCTATTTTTCTATTTATTCCAACTTATATTAATTCCTTAGTCTGGCTTTCCTTAGCTTTTGTGATATACTTCTTCAAAGTTCTTTATATGTAATTTTACTTTTTGTTGGCTTAATATGATCATTTAAGGTAGGAATATTCTTTTAGATTCTGTTCAGTATCTCTCATGAGTTTTGCCGTGTAATGATTTTAATGCTGATATTTTTCTACATATTTTAAAATTTTAGTTTTGATTCAATCTTTGACTCATAGATTTTTAAAGAGGAAGTCAATTTGTTTTAAATTTACAGTTGCTTGGCTCTTTTTTTCTTACTTTCCTAGTTGCTAGTTTTATTCTACAGTTATCAAAAAATACTCTTCATACTGATTCTACTCTTTTGCAACATACTATGGGCTTCATGTAGTTGTTTTTTTAGGGTTTGTAAAAATCTATATCTTAGGTTCAACATAAAATTGATTCATTTTGAATTTGTTAGTTTATTTTTTTTATTTATTTATTTTTTTCGGTACTAGGGATTGAACTCAGGGGCAATCTACCTCCGAGCTATACCCCCAGCCCTATTTTTTATTTTTTATTTTGAAACCGAGTCTCACTAAGTTGCAGAGTGCCTCACTAGGTAGCTGAGGCTGGCCACGAACCCGGATCCTCCGGTCTCAGCCTCCCGAATGCTGGGATTACAAGCGTGCGCCACCACGCCCGGCTGAATTTGTTAGTTTATTTTATATCTAATCATTGAGTATAACCTACTGATATCATGTTATTGAATTGATGTCACAAATTTGTTATTTTCTTTCACATTGTGTCTTAAAGTTATGTGGGACCTTTTTACCAAATATTTTGGTATTTGGACTGGTTTTCCTTTGTTTTATGTGATTTCTTCTAATAATAGGGAGAATTTTACTCAAGGATGTATCTTTAAAGTAGAAATTTATACAAAATATTTATTTTTCACACAATATCAGACTGATTTTAAGCCCCTTAAAAATCAGTCTTTGCTCTTTCTGACTGGCCACCCAAAGAATTTTTTCTTTATTAAAAATAGAGTTCTTTCCCAATCCCGCCCCTAAATGAGAAATGTGTGCCTTTATCAGCTTGTACCTAACAAAGATGTATGATTACAATGCACCAATTTTAAAAAAAGATTAAAAAAAAATAGTTCTTGATTTATGATGGCTTGACTCACAATTGTTTTGACTTTACAAAAGATTGCAAGTCAATGTGTAAAAGCAATCTGCATTCAATAAAAACTAGACTTTAAATTTTGAATTTTGGCATTTTCCAGGTAAATGATAGGGGATATGGTACTTTTTTATGATGCTGGGTGGTGGCAGTGAACTGCAGCTCCTGTCAGCCACACAATCACAAAGGGAATCAACCAAAACTCTATAGTGTACAATCTTGCTTAGTTGTGATGTTCAATACATTAAGTGTGTTAAATGCATGTTTGATCTCTCATATAGCCTATGTACATACAAATATTGGCTTATATTACTATTTAAAAGAATGAGAAAGCCGGGCGTGGTGGCGCACGCTTGTAATCCCAGCATTCGGGAGGCTGAGACCGGAGGATCTGGGTTCGCGGCCAGCCTCAGCTACCTAGTGAGGCACTCCGCAACTTAGTGAGACTCGGTTTCAAAATAAAGAATAAAAAATAGGGCTGGGGGTATAGCTCGGAGGTAGAATGCCCCTGAGTTCCATCCCCAGTACCGCAAAAAAAAAAAAAAAAGAATGAGAAAAAATATACTGATAGTCAATTAGTTTCTGTCCTGTGTGAAGTCTGACCTCCTTTAGAGAATTTCTTTCCTTGTCCTAAGCTATGTGTCACATGACTGGGGAACTGGAAGCACACACTGCCCAAAGTTGGTGAAAGAATAAAGAGAGGTGCTGGAGGCAGGAGGTATTTTCTTGTGTTTTCCTGGGATGAAGCTCAGAAACTCCATTTTGCTGAATTTTGAATAATAGAACTTAAGGTAGGATATACACATTGTTAAAGGAAACATCTTTGTAATATCACTGTGTTTTAAGTGTTTTATATCACATATACATAGTGGGGATTTAGGATTCAATTTTCTGTTAACAGGTAGGCAGTTTAGCTGCCATATCTGCATTAATTAATAGCAAATGAATGTCTAATAGCAGTGTCCGATAAAATACTTGCTTCACCAAACTCCATTTAGCTTTGCAATTGCAATTACCTTTTGCTATATGTTTCTTCACAGCATGAGGGTGTCATTTGCAGGTATATACATGTTTTAGAATATCAAAAGTTAAAATTAGATTTGATTTTGTTTTCCCCAGTGAGATAACAGATGTTCTAGGATTCTAATTACCCTAGGAACAGTATCATTTACTTAAAACATTAGACTCATTAAATTTTTTTCTTTTGGTTTTGTTCCAGTGGATAACATTTTTTCTTTTAAATGTACAAGTGAAAAATAATAATGAGCACATTGTTGTCTAGTGCCTACTGTTTTCGGTTCCTAGTGGTAGGAGTTATTAAAGTGCTCAGTATGTATGTACACACACTGTTACCAGGAAGCTTCTACGGCAGTCTTGGCACCTTTTGCTGGTTCATCTGAATGTCTGACTATGTTTTCCTTTGCATTTCTCACTGTTTGCTTTTTTTTTTTTTTTTTTTTGGTGTCTGTCAATTTAATTGTACCAAACACACAGGGAAGGCATATGCTTTGTGTATTGTTGGATTATATTGGAATATTTAGAAAGTTATCTAGTGTAAATGACTTTTGGCAAATTAGCATGTGGTCTTTCCCCCTTTCTCATCAAGTATTTATTCCATGTTTTCTATTGGTATAGAACTATGCTACCATGTGCTTAATTGGGCAATTTCTTGTAACTCTAGGCATCTGCAAGTTCCTAAAATTTTAATGAAGATTGCTCCTTCAACTGACCTTTCAATTTATTTTGCCATATGCAAAATATACAATTTCCTGCCAAGAAGTTTTTTTTTTTTAATCAGAGCAATAATAATCATTAGTTATTTTACCTTTTTACCTCCTGCTCTTTCTTATCCACCATGATCCAAGAAACTGGAATATTATTTTAAAACTTTAACTTTTGTTTTCTTTTAGTTAAAATTATAAGTTAATAGTCAAAGTGGTACTTTTATAATGGATGTCATTCTTGTGTGCTTCCTAAATTATTTTGGGAGCCTCTTTTCTTCCTCTCTAAAGTCAAACACTGGGTTTTAGATTGGCTCAACAACCAGATGTCTTTGGCAGTGGACCTCTGTGAATCAACATGCGTTTGTTCTCACAAGTAAATGTTTCTTTGACGTCTATCATAGTTAAGCCCTTAGTTATTTTCCCAGCTGCATTCTGCAGGAACCCTCCTCTTCTGAAGACAGGAGTTACTGTTTTTACAATGTCTTCTAATTGACTTGACATTTCACTTGAATATAGTTATGGAACTGATGTTTTACATATAACGAGTTGTCTAATTTAACTAAATAGTGAAAAAAAAATCTTAGAGTTTGTTCCTCTTTCAGTTAATGAGTGAGCATTACATGTTGAGGTCCATAACATGCAACAGAGAAATAAAAGATGTCTTGTTTCAGTATTCACAGTTTTGCTTCAAGAATTTATGAGCTCTATATACTAAATATTCCATAGGGTTACTCAATTCAGGAAGTTTGTTCCTCTTTTAATTATCAGTAATATTCCTTACTTACTCCATTTTTAACTTCAGCCAGGAGTCAAATTAAGATCATGAAAATAACAACTATAGGATTTCTGTGGCTCAGCTTCACCTCAGTTTTCTGGAATTTAAGATTTTCAAATATATCCAAATACTGGTGCCCATTCTCAGAATTATCCCTTTGATTTCCAAATTGAATCTGTCACTTCTTTCCTTTCATTCCTCTTTACTTCATCTCCTACATTTCATTTTAAGGTGCACATTAAAGATGCTATGATTCATTCTTGCTTAGGCAAAAATATTACTACTGATAAGCAGTGGTATGAGATTTGACTTCTATGCCTGATATCCTTGATCAAACTACCACTCATGCCAGCTCCTTCAAGTTTTACTTTCTCATTGTTTCCTTTGTCTATGTCTTAGGCTTGAGTTAATGCCAAAAGACTTTTTCAGTGACAGACCCTTGAGATCCTCCAAACTATTACTACCCTTTGACTTTTGTTTTCTTTTCCTTAAAAAGTAGACTCGTGTATCTTATAACTAACTCTTAGTTGTCATTCTTTATTTTTCATAGTAAACCCACATCTTATTCATTCTGAAGACCTAGTCAGCTGTGCTCGAATCCATAAATGAACAAACCTGTGGACAAGTGCAGAACACCATCTGTGCTTAGTTTAAAAATAGTATTTAAAGTAACCATTGGTTTCAGGTATTATTTCTGCTCCGTAGATCTATAATTTTTCTCCCATGAAAATTTTTCATAAAGAGTATATGGTGGTTAATCTTGATTTTGAACTTAATTGGATTGATAAATACCTAGGAAATTAGCAAAACAGACTTCTGGGTGTGTCTGTGTGGGTGGTTCTAGAGAGGATTGGCATGCTGTACAGCATATTGAGGGAGAAGACTGTCCTGAATATGGGTGGCACTGTCCAATAGTCTGGATCCTTGATAGAACAAAAGCAGAAGAAGGAAGCCCACCAGCATGCAAAAGTTCACTTCTTCTTGAGCAGGTGTATCTATTGCTGCAACTATTGAAATGGACATTAGACTCCAGCTTCTTCAGTCTTTCAGTATATACTTGCACCAATGACTCTCCAGGGAGCTTGCCAGCCTTTACTCTTGGTCTTGGGTGTGGGCTGCATTATTTGTCTCTCTTGTTCTGAGACTTCTGGCTTCTTGGATTGAGTAGCTACTGACTTCTCTGGTTCTCCAGCCTGCAGACTGCAGCCATTGTGGGATTACCCAGCTACTGGATATCAAAAGAATATATACAATTTGATTTTTTCCTTCTGGAGTACAATGAATACTATATTCTTCTTTGAAACCATTTCTAGGATCTGACATTGCCAATACAAACTCATTTCAAATTATAATTTCTCAGTGGGTTTCCTAACAAATCCAAGATCAATTAATTTCTCTCTGTTTTTAATGCTACATTTTGTTTCTATCACATACACTAACTTGACATCATCTTCCTCCAAACAAAACAATAAGCTTCTAGTGGCATGAATTTATACTTCTATTGTCCTGCCCTCAGGGATTTGATATCTATGGACATGATGAGCTCTTTAAAAATAATCTTTTAAAGGAAATAATCAGTGTATATCATATAAAAGTCCCCCCCAAATGTCTCTTTCATGAATATAAAATGATTCTCCCACATAGATGTACAAACAATATAGAATTTGAAGCCAAGTGCAACTGGGAAATGCACAAGTTACATTAATGGAATCCTTTAGTTTCATAGATAGCCAGTGCTATCAAAAGTCCATACATGCTTTTGTTGAGTCCTAAGAATGTAATTTTGAATTCTCTCCTACGCTTTAGGTGTCTGAAACTGGGTTGAGTTTCTTTGGATCATAAATCTGGATAGGGCAGATATTACTAAAATCATAGTTCAAATCCATGAACAAACAAGCTGATCTGAGCCAAGGTTATTGCCCAAAGATTCATATGAATTCTATATTACTCAGTAGTAGATTCCAATATCTAGATATGTGTTGTCATTACCCACACTAACTACTAACCTCATGTGGCTGCTGAGCAATTGAAATGGGACTTCTCTGAACGAAGCTATGCTTCATATGTAAAATACATATGATTTTAAAAGTTTTGTATAAAAGAGAGAATATAAAATATCTCATTAGCTGGGTATGATGGAGTACACCTGTAATCTCAATACTTGAGAGGTTTAAATAGGAGGATCACAGTTTGAGGCCAGCCTCAGCAACTTGAAATATCCTCAGAGACTTAGTGAGACCCTGTTTCAATATTTAAAAAGTAAATAAAGTAAGACTGGGGTTGTAGCTCAGAGGTAGAATGCCCCTGGGTTCAGTCCCCAGTATCACAAAAAAATAAAAAAGAAAAGAAAAAAAAAACTCATTAGTATTTTTAACATATACTCTTGTTGAAATGATAATGTCTTCAATATAAATATTAAATAATAATTTATATTAAATTAATTTTATAAATTTCTTTTTCCTCTTGATGTAGCTACTAGATCCTTTTTATGAATATTTGACTCATATCTGTATTTCTATTGGGCAGAGCTGAACTAAGCCCGAGAGATATTTGAAATTGTTCTTTATAAAAGGACCATATAGTAACATAAGAGACTACTGCTAAGAACTAGAACTGTGATTTGCATTCCTATACCTAGGATTTTTCCAAAATCTACACACCCTTTGCATCATCTCCTGAGCAGAAGCTGCTATTATTATTGTTATTATTATTAATTATTATTGCATTTTAATCATAAATCATGATGAAGTTCAGAGTGATAGAGACATACATGCACACTGCATTCAACATTTATTTAGTGACTCTTTTTCCCCTTGGCACCCACCCTACTCCCTCACCCTCCCTGTGCACACCATTAAGATTGGCATTGATGTTTTGTGTATATACATCATGTCTCCTGAAGTGTTTCCTTCATTGATTCTCCCTCTCCCAGCCATCTCTGTCCCTTAGACCCCTTCATCACTCCACTAGGGTTTCTCCTCCTTTGCCTAGAGTCCCATCGGTATCCTAATTTCTCCCTAGCTTTCACGTTTGTCTTTTTTTCCACACATATCTTTTTCCACATGTCTATTTCCACATAGTCACTTTGTATGACTAACTAATCTCAGCATAATATTCTTCAGTCCAATTACAAATGACACGATTTTGTTCTTCTTTATGGATGAGTAGATTATAAAAATATGGCATATACACACAATGGACTTCTATTCAGCCATGAAGAATCTTCTTCTATATCACATTCCCAACTCAGTTTGTGTCTTTAATAATCAGCACTAGGGCAAGCCAAGAACGTGACATAGCTTTTTTCTTCCAGTTTTATGGGTAGCGCTTACTCAGGCGTTCTATTATTCAACATGGACATGGATCTGAAGGACACACATAAAATATTTTTTAGATAGTTGCTTCTAACACTCCTATCTTACCACTCATCATGGTCTTGTATATTCATGACTATAGCCCTGCTTTAATAAGAACTGCTATGATAATTTAGGTAGAGAAATAATGTAGTAGTCTTCTGGCACTTAATTTTAGAACCAAATACCACATATATTGATACTTATTAGACTTGTACATGATATATGATACAACTTCTTCTGAGTAAGATTCTGCCTGACTTAGTGGTTTTAGTTCAGCTGCTCAAATGAATTTAGAGAAGAGTTGGCTGTAATTTAATAGTCTTCTTTCTTAACACCTTTTGGTATGCTAGAAAAACTAAAGGGATGTGTTTTTCAGCTGCCATGTTATTTCTACAAAACCCTCTAATGGTTACAGGGAAAGATTCTTTAAGTGTTAGCAGCTCATTTTAAACCTGAAGAAAACCCCATGACAGTCAGTATCCCAACACAAGACTGTATACTCCTGCTTCTTTCCCTCTGTTGTAGTATTAATGTCAGCTCTCTGTGTGTGTGTGTGTGTGTGTCTGTGTGTGTGTGTGTGTGTGTGTGTGTATGCACAGACTCTTGCCCACAGCATGTGGGCATCTCTTCAAGTTGGATCTATGAGAACAAGGAGTCACCAGCAGCTCTAAAAAACAAAAAAACAAAGAAAACAAACAAAAAGCTTCATTGCAATTTACATTTAATTGCTAGAGAATACTATAGTGGTATAGTGGACAGATTGGGGACTATTCTCTGCCCTTTTATCAATATTTACTACTGAAAAATCCTCTTCTTCAAATAAAATTTTGAAGATAAGTACATAATCCCCTTAAAGAGGAACTAGTAATGGTAACACTTGTGAACAGAAGGCAAGAATCCAATGCTGCTGGTTCACTTCTTTAGACAATTACTTCAGCCACTGACATCATCTCATGGTGCTCATTTCCAGCCTTCCAGGCAGCACATACTCAGGCCTTCTGTTATTCTCCAGGGACATGGAGCTAAAGCACATAGATGAAATGCTTTTTAGATAGTTGCTTTTAATATATATATATATATATATATATATATATATATATATATATATATATATATAAGTAAGTGGAAATCTAGTTTATAATTCCATACAGTGAACTTCTCTTTTTGTTTATTATTTCTCAAATTGTCTTCAATTCACTCAGAAGAGCAGAATGTAGCCCATGGAATTGAGAATTAGAGATGATCACTATTATATCTTTAATTGTAGTTTTAGATATAACCTATTTCTCACTCAGCAGCTTTAGTACAGATTGGCCATTGCTGATTTAGTACTGTTTTCTATTTCAGTAAATTCTAGAATCACAGTGCATTTTTTTGAGCCTGTGTTCATGAAGTAAGTGTTATTCTGGGCTTTATGTATTAACAAAATTAATCCAAGGAGGTGTAGAAACAAAGGCACCCAACCTGGATCTCAGGTAAAAAACAGAGAGAAAAATACAATTATTTCTTTATACCTTGCTTAGTATTCAATAAGCCTAAATAGATAACGAACTTTCAAAGTTGGCTTCAAAACTACGTTCAGGAAGATAGTTGCTACTATGTCCCGTCAATAAATGAAGAATTAATACCTTTTTAAAGTCTTTCTTTGATTTATTGTTCTTATTTTTGCACAAAATTGTTTTTATGTAAGAACATGCCATATTAAATATGCATATCTAATTATTGCAGTAATTAACCTCCAAAAAAGGAAAACTTGGCTATTTTTTCACTAAGTGGTCCCCAAATTATGAAAAAAATTGCTATGATTCATTCAGGTTGTAGTATAGATATGTATCAGTATCAATGGCAAAGGTAAGATCAAGCTAATATGCCAAGGTGGAAGACTGAAGAAGTCAGAATTATTGCTCAGTTTGTTACTAGTAAGAATATGGCAAATTACTAGAAAATAAAGCAATTCACATGTATTAACCATGACTTTTGATTTTCCTCATTCTGAGGTTTTGTTTTATAGGATTAGCCATCTTCTAAAGACAAACAAAGAAAAGAAAAGAAAATGACACCCTAGAGCAGGCCTTTCTTTTTGTAGTGCTAGAGATTGAACCTAGTGCTTCATGGCAGGTACTTTACCACTTACCTACATCCTGACCCCTACAGCAGGTCTTTCACATGTAAACAAACCAATCCAGAGTCCGTATTCTTACTTTATCAGGTACTTAGATTCCCAGGCTATTATGCATCAACTTTTTCATCCCTGAGCCAAGTACCAGACAACTACTGACAGCCCCAATTCTCCAAAATCCACTGAAATTATTCAGAATAGCCAGCTGTAGACCTGTTCACCCTGTGTCTCCTCTTCTTTCCTGTGGAAAGCGTAATAAAGGTTTGGTTTCATGCACCTTCTTACCCACTATCCCCATACCACTTCTTCTGCCTGCTGACCAAGTGTGGTCTTCCCCATGTGGCCCTTTCTACTATGGTACCCCTCTTCCTGGGATCTGTAAGTATAACAAACCATAATTTCAATGGAAGTCATCTCCTGATAAATAATAACTACATTTTAAAACATCTAATCTTAATATTTTAATGTTGACTCTAAGGATTTTCATAATATACTTTTATGTTTATTTCACAAATATTTATTGAGAGTCTACTAGGTCTAAGATAATCCTAGGTTTTATACTGCTTTCTAAAGTAGTTTATAACCTTTTTCCTCAGAGAATTTGTAATCTAATTATGATTAGTGATTTCTTCAACTAAATGAAAGAGTAATGATTTTTAATATGTAAATTATTATCTCCTTTTATATTTACTACTTCTTTAAATGCATTTATCTTTTCACATTTGAATAAATATAACTAGAATTTGACAGGAACAAAGAAAGTACCATAGAGTACTTTCAATCAAAGGATAATTCAAGAGCTATTTTTATACTGATAAAATTATAGATACAGAATTTGTTTCTATAGGTTGGCACACAGTAAATCGACAATGTAGTACTCCAGCAGATAGAGAAGTCATTTGATAAATCAAAACTCAGAAGAAACTCAATAATTTCCTAGTTTACGTCCCACTCTCTTAATAAATCATCTTTTTTTTTTCTTGTACTGCACTATTTTGCAGATGAATGCAAAAGTTGGGCTATTTCATCTTGATATTCTCTATAAATTTGCTAATGCTGCCATAACAAAGTACCACTGACTACATGGCTTAAACAACAGAAATTTGTTTTCTCACAGTTTTGGAAGTTAGAAGTGCAAGATCAAAGTACTGACAGATCTGGTTCCTTCTGAGAGCTATGAGGGAGAATTTGCTCCACCCATCTCTTTTTGGCTTATAGATGGCCATCTTCTCCCTGTGATTTCAATATCATTTTCCTCTCTCTGTCTCTCTCTCTGTCTTTCTCTCTCTCTCTCTCTCTCTCTCTCTCTCTCTCTCTCTCTCTCTATATATATATATATATATATATATATATATATATATGTAATCTGTCCAATTTTCTTCTTCTCATAAGAACACTAGCCATCCTGAATGAGGGTCCCATCTTAATGAACTTGCTTTAAGTTAATCACTTCTGTGAAAATTCTTTGATATAAACTTTTTTTTTGGGGGGGATACAATTTAGTCCAAAATACATTTTATACCTGGTTGTTGAGCTAAAACTAAGTGGTAAATCTCAGTCTTATTTATCTTTCTGTCTTCTGTTACATTTTAGACTACATTGCATTTGAGTTTAAAAAAAAATCAAAGTCTTTGCAAAGTAAGCTAATAAACACTAACTCCTCCTCTGCCTTTTCTTCTTCTCTAAGAATGTTATTATTGTCATCAAGCAACAGTATGATATTCTTTGAGAGTAAATATAACTTTCATACACATTGATACATTTCTCCAAGGTCCAACTCAAATCCAGATATTTCTCTAACTGGCCCCCTAACCCTCAATGAATCCTTCACCTGAACACTCATAACATTTTTGGTTAAGACCAAAGAAACAAAACTATTGTTTGTTTCCCTATATGGTTAAATTCTACCAAAGGTGAAACTGTGTCTAGCATAAAGATATTTTTATCCATCCATTCAACAAAAGAGAAAATTATTAAATATTTTATATTGATGAAAAACTATTGATTAGGTCTAAAGAATATCAAGATAAATGATGTATGAACTTTTCTTCCATAAGCCCATGTGAGGAGAAATAAGAGTAAAATTAATAATTAGAATGTAAATATTAACACTAGAGTCCAGCTTTTCTCACCCCCACCTGTTTCCACTCCATTGGTATCAAGACCAGCACCTCCATGATGCTAAGTCCAGGGACTGATTTTTCATTCCTTATTTTGCTAACACTATGAGAAGAATTTGACAAAATTAATAAGTTTCTCTTCCCTGACACAATTTCTTCTCTTGGCATCCAGGCACATTCTCTCTTGGATTTCTTCTATCTCACTGTCCACTTGTCATTCTCCTTTACTATTTTTCTTTTGTCCTCAACCTCTAGAACCTCCTAGTTATGTAATATTTGAGGATGTAGGAAATAATTTTGGGTGCTCTTTCATTCCCTATTTAGTCTATTACTGTGACCCAAGCTCATAGTTTAATTCCATATATATGGTAATGACTCTCTAATACAGATTTCCTGTCCATCATTTACCTCTGGACATATAGACTTATTTGGCTGCTTCCAACAGTCTCTTCAGTGTTTAATAAATATCTTAAACCCAACATACCCCAAATTGAACTCCTGGTCTTTCCATAAACCTGTTTCATTTTGTTACCTTTGTTAATAACAGTTCCACCCTTCTTACTTTATTTAGACCAAAATCTCTGGAGTCACACTTAACTATTCTCTTGTATTTCACATATCTCACACTTATTCAATTAAAATTAAAACCTCCTGGGCTCCATTTGCAAAATAAATAAATAAAAAACTTATCACTGTCTACATTTCTAGTGTTACCACTTATGACTTGAATTTGGAATGTCCCTCAGACCTCTCATGGTAGACAGAGTTGCTAGGGAAGGGTCCTGGGGCCATGGCCAGGGAGTGTTTTCTCAGGTAGATGCTACAGCTTCTTCTACCATGAGCTGATAACAAACTCCCTCTTTTTCCTTGCTCCTCTTCATTATGTTCTGGGGATCTGAAGTTACGGCTTCCAGGAGCAGATCTACCACTGACTGAAATCTCTAAAACCATGCCCAAATGAATCTTCCTTTCTCTATGTTTTGCATGTCAGGTATTTTGAGTCACAGTGGTGAGACTGTTGACTGAACCAACCATCCTTGTTGGATCTGGTATCAGGTATCATTTCTTATGTAGATTATTCTAAAAGCCTTCTTATTTATCCCCTTACTTCTATTCTTGTTTCACCATTGTCTATTTTTTACATAATAGCCAGAGTGAGTCTCTTAAAACTTAAGTCAGACCATGTCCCTCCTTTACGTGAAACTTTGAAATATTTCTCTGGTACAGCTGTCAGAGTCCTTGCAGAAGCCTTCCAGGCCTTTGCCATGAGCCCCCTGGTGTTTCTCTGACTGTGTCTCCTAGCTCTTTCTCCTTTGATCACTACCCAGCCTGAGATAAAAACTCCAGTCATATTCATACCTTGTTACATTCATAGTAGCTCTTCTCTCTTCCTTAAATGTCTTTTTTCCAGATAGCTCCATGTGTAACTCTCTTTCTTTCATTTAGAAAGAATGTTATTTATTACCAAAACATCACTTTTCCTTCATACATTATTCAAATGTCACATTTATCTGGATCACACTGCTTCAAATGCCCCCACTTCAAATGCTTCTTAACCAAATTTCACTTCTCTTTTTAATTTTTTTTCTGTTGTTTTTGTTCACAGCATTTGTCACCTCTTAACATACTATAAAATTTACCTTTATTATACTTATGCTTTACTGTCTATTTCAGGAGAGGACAAATATAGGAGAACAGACAACCTTGTCTTAGTCTACAGAAAATTGGTTTGATGGTAGGCTCTCAGACATTCATTGAGGGAATGGTCAAATGAATGAATTAGTCAGTGTTAACTCACTAATTGAACTGATTAATTTGTAGAGGTATATGCAAAGTATCACTGCCAGCTGTGGGTTTAAGTCTCCCAAATAAATCGAGGAAAACTGAGCTTGAGGGCTGCTTTATCTTTTATTATATTATTATTTTAAAAGATGGTGCCTTTTCTCACCTCATGATAACAATGGTATCTATTTGTATCTCACATGCACTAACATAGCATGATTTAGGTCAAAATTACTCCAAAACCATGATAGCTGGGTCCAAAACAGCTCAGTATCTTACTAGATACATGAAGGACAAGTAACTGACACTTTGCTGTCTGAGTTTTCTCATCCCTAAATTAGAAAAACTGAGAGAACTTACCCAACATGTTACTGTGAAGATGAAATTCATGAAGAGATTCAGAGCTTACCACATAAGAACACCTTGATAAAGATCAGATATTAGTATGATTCTTACCTTAAGGAGTTGGCTTTATTTAATGAAAAGAATCTCATGTGAGTTTTAAGATTGGAATATATATCTGGCTTCATCACTAGTTTCATGAGATTAAGTAAATCATTTAATGACCTTGATTGTGTTTAGAAACTCAACAGTAACAGCAGATTACCTATAATCCCTGATAATGATGATGATAACATTTCTTTAAAGGACCATTTATCAAATGCATAACTGATTTTTAAAAAATGAGTTTTTGTTTCATTTAGATGAATTAGATATGACTAAACCCATTGCATTCATTCTTATGTTAATCCTTATTTAATATAAAAATAATTATTGGGATTACAAGAATAAGATGGATTTTCAGGAAATGTTAACTAATGATGATGACACATGCATATGGCATCTCATAAAAAACAATGTAATTTTTTAAATAACATACAAACACTCTTATTCTTTCATAGAGGCGATGAGTAGAGTACTAATTTTAGTCATATGACAATTATCTATGGATGGTGTAAAATCTGACAAAGTATTATTAAATTTTCATAGTTTAGTTTGACAAGTAGAAATTCATATGCTTCCAAAATATACACAATGTTAAGAAAAATAAGCAATTAATTTCTTACATGGTTCTGTAGAATTCAGGTCTTATGAATATGTGACAGTCATGAATCTGCACTATTACTTTAAAATAATTGATGATTATAACTGAAAGTATCACCTAGATAATAAAATTACATTTAAACAGATTTCTTTTGGATAATTTCTGGTTATGATCAGAGGACAACTGCTTATTTTTATACTGTAGGATTTGTTTCTTTGGAACGCTTATGATAAAAATTTCTAGACAGTATAATAACCAAAAGTTTAAAGAATGCCTTAACCAAAAATTCCATATAAAATTATTTTCATACTCTGATTATTGACATATTTAATTAAAGCATGAATTCATAAATATTTGTGATAAATATTGAATCATGGTGGTTTGGGTAATGGAATTTGTTCCTATATCTTTCTTTTCTTTTCTTCTTTCTTGGCTTATCTTTTGGATTCAATGTTTAAAAACGTCTTCATTGAATGTAACACTTATATTATGGTTTATAGCAAAGAATGAGAGAGTCTATTGGATGATCGAAGGAACAGTGGAGGATAGTTTGGGGTTCAACTGTAGATAGAAGCATGAAGGCTTATCTTAATACTGGAAAATACTCTTTGATCATGAATGTAGTCTTTGTGTAAAGTAAGACAGACTTTAATAAGTAGGTACATATGCTGCTTGGTACAAAGACATTGAAATTGTGTGCTCCCTATTGTGCTAAACCTTTTTTCTTAGTAAATTTCATTTTTAACCCTGAAAAACAATCATGTGTTGAAAGAAAAATTTTATTTATAGTAAGCATTTCTCATACAATTTTGTATTGTTAATTTAGAGAACAATGAGAAAAAACTGATAATCCATTTGCAAATTTTTGAAGAATCTATATAAGATCAATTTTTTAAAATGGCTTTGAAATTAGCCTAATTCTATAGAGATTTAAAAAAAATGTTTTCTGCATTACAGAAGAATGTGTCAATGTTTGATGGTTTGTACAATATATATTAAGCCATATAGGTTAGTTCAATTTCATCACACAAATATTTTCAAAGGTTTCCAGTTAACATATACAGTCATTCAAGTGTGAAAAATTATTTAACACAAATACCTATCTTTTGTTCAGTTTTTCACTTTTATTGATGCCATGAATTTGGAACAAGTCTATACTATTATTTCTGACTTTAGTTAAACTTAGAAACATAAGCCAGGTGTGGCGGCACACACTTGTAATCCCAGGATTCTGGAGGCTGAGACATGAGGATCCGGGTTTGTGGCCAGCCTCAGCTACTTAGTGAGGCTCTCCGCAACGTAGTGAGACCCTGTTTCAAAATAAAGAATAAAAAATAGGACTAGAGGCATAGCCCAGAGGTAGAATGTCCCTGGGTTCTATCCACAGTACCACAAACACAAACAAACAAAAAAAGGTAGAAACATAATCTATATATTTTTTTTAGATCAAAAGCCATTTTTCAAAAGCACTATTTTAGGTTAGCTATATATTCATAAACTTTCATTGTGTAAACTATATCTAATTACCCCTATTTATCAGTTTAGGATTTGGAATATCATGATTTTGTTTGTGTGTGGTCTCTTACTTATCGCTTATGTGCCCTGCATTAATTTCTGCAAAGATATTAGGGAAACAAGAACAATGACTTGGCCATAGTGCAACTTAGAGTGTGGTTTGAGAAATAAGAATGTTTTCTGAGCCAGGCATGGTGACACACGCTTGTAATCCCAGCATTTGGGAGGCTGAGACCGGAGGATTTGGATTCGCGGCCAGCCTCAGCTATCTAGTGAGACACTCAGCAACTTAGTGAGACTCGGTTTCAAAATAAAGAATAAAAAAAATAGGGCTGAGGGTGTAGCTTGGAGGAAGAATGCCCCTGAGTTCAATCCCCAGTACCGCAAAAAAAAAAAAAAAAAAGAAATAAGAATTTTTATTTCAGGGATCCAAGATGGCGACTTAGTGAATCGTCTTTCCACAAACGCTGTGATTTGGATCTAAATTTACCATAAAAAGAACTTTTTAACAGAAGGGAAAAAAGCGAAATTTGAAGCACAAACAAATAAAGAAGATCAAGAAAGCAGAGCGGGACAACAAAGGTCGCCACCGCGCGCCGCGCGGACCCCCGCCTTCCCGGCGCTGCCGGGGTGGATAGCAGCCGGGCTCTGCAGCGAAAAAATAGACTGTGGGAAAACAGGACCAGGAGCCGTGGGGATCACCCAAACGCTGAGAACAGCAAACCCCAGGACACAGCACCCCCGGCACTCCACGCAGCACCCAGGCGGAGACCAGAACGCGTGGGGAGCTCAGCATAAGCGCCCGCAGGTCTGGGGTCTGTCCCAGCACATCACCTCAGCGCAGAACTGTGACCGCCCAGAGCCTGAACGTGCTTCTTAACGGAAGCACGAGCGTGAAACAGGAGCAGAGGATCTGAGTCCAGGAACAGGGCAAGCCGGCGGAAGCCGGCGTGCTGTGGAACACCGGCCGGCATCTTCCCTGCTAGCCCTCTTCCCAACCAGCCTCCTGCCATCTAGCCAGACTATCACCAACCTGCGCCCCCCAGAGACCACAGAAGGCCGAGCAGGCAGGTCAGCCTCTGCGCTCCGCTCCAGAGATGGAAAAGTGAACCTGAAGCAGCTGTCCAGGAGGTGGAACAGGCTGAACAGCAGAGAACCGAGCCTGCACGCGCTGGGAACAGCGCCTGCCATCTTCACCGCCAGCCCCTTCCACCAACTTCCTGCTAGCTACACAGACCATCATTGTCCGTTTGAGCCCCCAGCCATCAGAACAGGCCGAGCTGCAGGGAGACGTAAGTCGAGCCACGCGCACCTCGGGTGCAGGGTGCGGGATTCACAAAACAAAGGATAGACTCAGCCATCTGCCCTGCTAGAGCCTAGACAGGGCCAGAAGGGTAGAGGAACCCAGTGCACACAGGATATCTGGAAAGGTCGGGCTTTTAGACTGCTAAAGCATAAAGCAAAAAGCAGAGTCAGAGACGAAGCCAGACCCAGTGGAGAGTCCAGAGACATAAACTAGCAGTGGGCAATTCTCTGCCTACACTGGCAGAGCAAATTAAAATAAATAAATAAAAAACGCCAAAGACACACGTGAAAATTTAAGTTCGGTACTGCTATTTGTACATTTTGGGGTTTTGGTTCTTTTTTTTGTTTTTGTTTCATTTTTTGTTTTTTGTTTTGTTTTGTTTTGTTTTGTTGTTTGTTTTTTTTTTCGTTTGTTTGTTTTTGTTTTTTGGGGGGTTTTTTTGGTTTTGTTTTGTTATGGTTTCTTTCATTCTCTTTCGGTGTTAAGTTTTCAAATTTGATCTGTCTAAAATCTGTTATTGCTTTATTTGTTTATGTTTATTTGGATGAATAGTTGCTTTGTTATCTCTTGCTTAGGTCATTGAACCCCCTCCTTACCCCTTTTACAAGCCCCCCCCCCCATATTCCTCTCTGCTATACTTTACCTCCTATCTTTTCTTTTACTCTTTTTCCTGTCACATATGAATATCTACCATCTCTAACCTTTACCCCCTTCTTTACCCTATCCCTGCATCTATTACGGTGACCTATCACCCAAACCCTATCTCTGAACACACCCTGTCACATCTAAACCGCAACTACAGAGATTGGACAAGAAAACTTGCAAGAACAGCAAAGATATAAATCAATGAACAGGGAAACCATGGGAAGGAGAAATAACAAAGAAACAATGAGCCACCACAACCCCTCAATAACAGATCTCACCAACCCAGAATGGCAGAGACTACCAGAAGAACAATTCAGATCGTTAATACTAGAAACAATACAGAATTTTCAGAAAGAATGTAGGCAGAGCTTTAAAGAAATAAAGGAAGACATAAAGGAAC